>PVKU01003586.1:0-50183 GCA_004027475.1 Anoura caudifer
TGCAAAGGGCACCAGTTTTTGGTTGGTGCAGACATGCAGCCCTCACGACCCATATTTCCAGAAGCATCCTGGCCAGAACAGTGAGTCCCAGCACCTCGAACTCTGGGAATTCAAGTCCCAGCTCTGCCAGCACCCCAAGACTCAGTTCTGATTTGATGATCTGCCAACTCACAGACAGCATACGTCTGTCTCTTGTTTTTTGTTCAAGTTGGTGTGAACAAAGTTCACAATATCTGGTCGAATGGGGGTCTGGAACACAGCAGGCAAAGTGATGTTTTTGCCAGATGACTCCCCTTTTGAAGCACACTGGTATCGGTGGATGAGCACATGCCATGGTGGGGAGAGGAGAAGGCCACGCTCCTCTCAACCTGGTGGCTCCCGCAGGAAAATCGGCAGCAAGTTTCTTAATATATGCTGAAGAAGTTTTTTCCATTTATAAAATTTCAGGCAACCTATAGAAATGGAAATTGATTAATAGGGGGCATAAGGGAACTTTCTCAGGTGATAGAAATATTCTGTATCTTGACTGGGGTGTTGGTTACTCAAGGTATGTTTTTTGTGTTTTTGTTTTCTTTAAAGATTTTTTTTTGCTTTTTTAATAAAGATTTTATTTATTTATTTTTAGAGAGGAGAAGGGAAGGAGAAAGAGGGAGAGAAACATCAGTGTGTGGTTGCCTCTCGTGTACCCCCTACTGGGGACCTGACCTGCAACCCAGGTGTGTGCCCTGACCAGGAAACGAACTAGTGACCTTTTGCTTTGTGGGAGGACGCCCAACCCACTGAGCCGCACTGGTCAGGGCACTTTCTGGACTCTATTTCTGTACCATTGATTTCTTTGAATATGAACTCATATTACACTGGTTGGATTTTTTTTTTACTTTTATTATGGAAATTTACAAGTATGTTCAAAAGTATAACCGTCTTTTAATATCTTGAAGGTCTTATTTCCCTTCCTTCCCCATTACTCTTTTTCAGAATTTGCCTACTTCTGTGTATGTGTATTTATTTATTTGTACTTACTACTTGAGTTTTCTTTTGTGATCCTCAGTGGTGCTTTAAAGTTTTCACCATTGGTTTTCACATTTTTAAAGTTTATATCCAGATATTTTTCTTTACTTTTTTTGGGGGGGACCATTGTAAATAGTATCTTTTTTCCTTTATATTATTTTACAGGCTCGTGAGTGTGTGTGTGTGTGTGTGTGAAAGTTCTTAATTTCATAATATTAATTTTCTACCCAGCCACCCTAACAAATTATTTGTAATATTTTTTTTCAGTTTTTCTCTTCTGTTTTCTATAAATAGTCACATACATGTATAATCTACAAATGATATAGTTACTTTTCAATTTTTATACTTGAAGCTGCATATGTGAAGTGTTAGAGTAATGCTTCTTGGGGGCGATTTTCTCGGGGCAAGGAGGGGTAAGGGGGTAGGGGTGTGCTCTTGGGAAACACAGTGGGCCTTACTGCGCAGACCTAGATTAGGCAGGTAACATTGCTATGAGAGCCGTTGAACCCAGGGATAGGGTTTTGCTTTTGCGTTTTCATGTTTCTTTTCTTTTGTTTCTTCTAGATGTGAAATCTGGAAGCTATACAGTGTTACAAGTGGTGGAAGCCCTTGGGTAAGAAAGAGCCTCTGCTCTAGAATGCGCTTCTCTAGCCCAGCCTCAAAAAGTTATTTTGTATACTGCTGCTTTCCTGGAACTAATTGGTACTGACCTTCTACTACTGTAGCCCACCCCTTCATCAGTACCTAGGCTAAGCCTGTGTTTCTCCTGAAACCAGTTTTGTGCCACCTAAGTAAGACTCCTAAGGAAGTGTTGGGAATACACAGCCTGGGGGCCATACCAGCTTCTGAATCAGCCCACAGATTTGGAGTGAGGTGGGTGGTTGAAGGCCATCAACTGTCATTTAATTAGAACTGGGGTTCCTCCTGTGCTTCTTCAGACCCACCTGCCCCCAGTTGGATTCTAGGCATCCTGGATCTGACTCAGACCTGCCTTGGGTCCTGCCTGGGGAGTTGCCAGGGCCTTGCACCAGACCCCAACTATAGGAAAAGTTTTGAGGAAATAGCTGGAAGACCAATGTTACAACAAGATATTCCAAGCACCAGAGAAATGTGCTTGTAGCCTGCTTTCCTCGTATTTCATACTTGGTAGACCAATTAATTGACAAGTCTTAGCAAAGGTTGTTAATGGTCATGGCCATGTTTTCTAAAACAGAAAAGCAGAAAATGGTGGGGAGTAAGTCATCATTATTCATTTCTCCTACATAAGCAACCATTTGACCTTTCTGCTTGTTATTCTGGCCTTTGGCCATTTTTTTAAAAAAATAACGCCTTTATTGAGATGTAATTCATTTAAAACGTTCATCATTTAAAAACGTACTCGCATATTTGTGCAACCCTTACCACAGTCAATTTTAGAACATCTTCATTACCCCCAAAAAGAAACCTCATGCCCATTAGCAGTCACTTCTCATCCCCTCCCCTTCCCAGCCCCTGGCAACTACTAATCTGTTTTCTGCCTCTATGGATTTGCCTGTTGTACATTTCACATTAGATGGAATCATATCCTATATGGCCTTTTCTGTCTGGTTTCTTTCACATAGCATATGCTTTCATGAAGAGTTCATCCCTGCTGTGGTGCTTGTCAGGCTTTCACTTCTTGCTGAATAATACTCTGTTGTATGGGTACACCACATTTTGTTTAGCCATTATCTGTTGATGGATATTTAGGTGTTTCCACATTTTGGCTATTCTGAATAATGCTTCTCTGAGCGTTTGTGTGCCTTGGTTTATCTTTAAATGCACAATTTTCTACTCCTTAGCAGGGACCTTTCTACAAGTTCCTATCCTAGGGATCCCGTTAAGAGGGATGTCATTTTTTCCCCTTTACGCCTAGGTACAGATACCCTCATCCTTGAAGTTTCACTGAAATATCCTGGCCAGGACTCCCTCAGAAATCCTCTACTTCCTATAATTGCTGGCTTAGATTCCTTCCTTCTAGTATATTTAAATGTAACCTCTATAGAGCTATTTTGACAGTAAATCACTTCCTTGTTACCTCAGTTCAGGTCCTTCCATATTAGTAACCCTAAATAGTGAAAACCTTTATTTTGGCCATTACTTTGTAAACTTCCAGTTACAAAGTTGTTGGGGTTTTTTTCCCCCTAAGATCCTGGTGGGTGCTCTCAGCTTTTTTTTTTTTTTTTTTTTTTCTCTTTAGTGGTAATATATTTATTCTCCCCCAGTTTGATAACTGCAGCTGCCAACCATCTCCTGAGCCCTGTAGGTAGCTGCTAAGCTATATTTCAGAGGAATGTCACAATTGTACCACTGGGGAGAAAGAGTAAGCCCGATGGCCAGCCACTGCCTGTAGATGGACACTTCTGGTGGCTGTGGTGTCACATGTCCCTCTCATGATGCTAGATCATCTGGGGACTGGCCCTTTAGGCTCTGGCCTTACTGTTATTTGTCATACTAAGCACCTCCAGAATACTTTCCTCTGCTGGCTTCCATGCCCAGAGGGTGAGTATAAGTAATTGCAAAATACTCACTTCCTTAGAAGTTGAACTGGGTAATGTCAGGCGCTCTCTATCCTACTTCCTCCCAGGTCTTCTCTAGAGAATCCAGAACCCCGAACTCGGGCACGAGGAATCCAGCTTTTATCACAGGTGCTACTCCAGTGTCACCCCTTGCTCCTGGAGAAGGAAGGTACTGGCATCACTAGGAGGAGTGTCTCCCTGAATTGCTGAGCCAAGCAAGGACTTGCTTGTCTGTTCAAGCCGACCTTACAGGGAGGGAGGGAGGAAGGAAGGGCATGAGGTATTTGTGAACTACTAATTCAGGGTCTTCATTGCACACTAGTGTAGGTCACAAAAATGATAAGAATTGAAACAAAAGATAAGACAGTGTTGGATTTTAGACAGTTTTTTTTTCCTTCAGTATCCTCCCCTCTATAAAATGGACTAATGTCTCATAGACGGAGTGGAAAAGTAATGAAATATCAAAGTGCTTTGAAGTCATAAGGAAAAAAGCCAGCAACTTATTTATCTTCTATAGCAGGTGTAGGCAAACTGCAGCCTGTTTTTATAAATAAAGTTATTTATTAGCATATAACCACACCCATTTGTTTACCTATTATTTGTGCTGCATTTAGTAACAGTGACCAAGTTGAGCAGAGTTGAGTAGTTGTGATGGATACTATTCCTGCAAGCCTGAAGTATTTACTACACGGCCCTTTGAGAAAGTTTGCCGGCCCCAGTTCTATGGAAAGACAGTTCTGGGGTTGAGAGTGGTTTTGACAGTGGACCTATGTGAGAGAGGATAATAAAAGATGTTCACCTATTTTCCTGTCTAATCAAGGAATCCTCAAATGGGAGGGCATAGGACATACTTCTTAGTGAAGGAGAAAATTTGTAGTGAAGCCCAAGCAATGTCAGCCCTCAGAAAGTGGGAAGGAACAAACCTGGTGAGTCCTCCTCCAGCCTGTGTGAACTAATGGCTGAATTTCTGGTTTGTGCAGTGGTGCACCTGATCCTATTCTATGAGAACAGGCTGAAGGACCATCATCTTGTGATCCCATCTGTCCTGCGGGGTTTGAGGGCACTTGTGAGTCCTTTTTTTCATTACACACCATGTTTGCAGGAGCCCCTTTCCAGCGAATTCTCCCTTTGTCCTTTGGGGGTACGGCTTCGAGTGCTGAGGAGCAGATGGCCAAATGTGCGACTAAGCTAGTGTCAGCCAGCCTCACTTCTGTTTTCAGTACGTTTTACTTTAGAAAGTCAAAGTCTCCTTTGGGGACTGGGATTCAGAGCCAGCCTGGAAGGTATGGCAAAGAACTAATCAACTTGAGAAAGAGGACCACATTTTTCACTTCTTACTGAACATGGATGTTGTGATTCCCACTATAGCTAATTACGCCTGTCTTAGGGTTGTGTCTTGAAGGCCATGCTAGAATTCCTTGGGCGCTCACTTGTCTCCTCTTCTCCCCCAGAGCCTGTGTGTGGCCCTGCCCCCGGGACTGGCTGTCTCTGTGCTTAAAGCCATCTTTCAGGAAGTCCATGTACAGGTAAGTGATAGCAGTCACTTCAGCATTTTCTCTCTCTCAGCCTTTCACATAACCAGACTTAGATAGCAAAAAAAAAAAAAAAAAATGCCTTCAGAGTTCTTACTGTTTCAGGTTTCTGACCATGTTTGCATGCTGTTCCTTGGTACTGTGTAAGAAGAGGGAGGCATGCCATTCTGACTGGCCTGTGTCTTCTTACACCTAAAGAAAGTAAGGCAGACAGCATACAGGTTTTGGTTACTGGCCCCACTATAGTGCTGGGCTAATAGCCATGTCTTTTCTCTGGTTCATCTTATACTGGTATAAAGAGCACTACCTTCTTAGAGATTGTAAAGCAGGAGGTAGTTTTGTCAGCTGAGTTATTCTTTGAGCACTCTCTTTACTTATTTCTCGTCTCTCCCACCTTCAAGTCCTTGCCACAGGTGGACCGGCACACAGTCTACAGTATTATCACCAACTTTATGCAAACTCGGGAAGAAGGTAAGAGGCAGGTCTCTCTGGGAAATCTGAAGATTGAGCACATCCTTTTATGTCCTCCAATACCAGGATGCATTTGAGCCTGGGGGTTATATAGAAGAGCTAATATACTGAGAGAATGATAACAGGAAACTGGGGTCTACTCCTCCCCGATAAAGTAAAGGGAAGAGTAGAATTTGGGCTGATGTTTAAATCCTTACCTTTGTAACATTTATATATTGTTGCACGTCTCTGCTGAGTAGGGGGGAAAAGGATCCTCTCTGGGAGGCTGGAAAGGGAAGGCAGTGACAATGGGAGAACACCAGCCAGAAGAAAGCCCAACTTTCTACTGCATGGGACAGTAGTGACCTTGTTCTCTCTTCCTCAGAGCTGAAGGGTCTAGGAGCTGACTTCACCTTTGGCTTCATCCAAGTGATGGATGGTGAAAAGGATCCCCGGAATCTTCTGGTGGCCTTCCGCATCGTCCATGACCTCATCTCGAGGGACTATAACCTGGGTATATCCTGTGGCCTTGAATTAGTTGGTTGAGGCTTATCAAATGAGTGAAGCTTACTAAGTCAACCTCATTCTTTCTCTGTTGCTTTAGGACCCTTTGTGGAAGAGTTGTTTGAAGTGACGTCCTGTTATTTCCCTATTGATTTTACCCCTGTAAGTAGCACCTTTTAAATTGTTTGTTCATTCATTCATTTATTTAAATATTCATTGAGCACCTGTCTGCCAGTCCCAGTTCTAGGCATTAAGGGTACAGCAATGAAAAAAGAGAAAATCCCCATCCTTAGGAACGTACATTTCAATAAAGTGGAAAGTGGAGAAGCACTTGCCATCAGAGGAAAGATTCAATCCAGCAGGCGTTTAGGGGGATCCTTAAGATCTTTACCATTGTACTTAGTGCTGAGGGCTACAGGATTGTAAAACATGGTTCTTGCCCTTGAAGGTTGAAACATTTAAGTAACAATATGAGATTATGGACCAAAACAAGTGATGCTATAGTTTTTCAGAGAAGGCAGAGTTCAGTGTGAGATACAGTAGGCAGGAACTGTCCTCATAGATAAGATAGATAGGATTTCAGTTGATTTCTGAGGGATGCTTAGGATGTGATCCTGGAGTCCAAAGGGGCATCTCAGGCAATAGAAACAAATTGACAAAACAAGACACATTTGAGCACAGTATGTACAGGAGGTGTTTGCTCTGGCCCCCTTGGACTTTCTCATTCTGCATCTTGATTTCCCTTCTATTTCTGTATACTCAGGGTCTCATTACTGCAAGCATTAGTAGCTTGGAAGAAATGAAATGAGTTATATCACAACATACCAAACAATATCTGAGTATCAACTCTCATTGCCTTTAAAGTTACACAGCCATCTTTGCCATAGGGAATTTCTCACCAGCTTATTCCAGTTGACATTGTGTTGCTTGGAACCACCTCTGTCCTGAAATTCTTTTCATTTCTTTTGTAATCAGTATCACTATTTCTAACTCAGAACTTACATCTTTGAAGTCTTGAAAGCTTTTTGTTAGGTTGCCAGGCTTCTCTGATTTTGCTTTATTTTATTTTGTTTTGATTTTGAGAAAGTAAAACATTCACATGATTCAAAAATCCAAAAGGTGAAAAAAAGCTACCTATCAAGTTTCTTTCTCCATTGTCAGCTACTTTTATCAGTTATGTCTGTACAGAGCTTTTTTCATTCACATATAAGCAAGTGATTTATGTCTCCCTCTCTCCCAAAATGGAGCACATATGTATACTTTTCCTATACTTCGCCTTTTTTCACTTAACAGTATATTTTTGGAAGTGTTCTGTATCGGTATATAAATTAGCTCTTTATTCTCTCTGTGGCTGTGTAATATTCCTTTGCATGGAAATACCTAATTAATTTCACTAGTCTTCTGTGGGATTAAGGTTGGTTGCCAATCTTTTGCTGTTACAAGCAATGCTTCAATTTACATACCCTGTACATATATCATTTCACATATATGTGGGTCTAACAACAGGATAAATTCATAAAAGTGGACTTGTTGGAATATGTGCATTTATAATTTGAGGGCAAGGAAGAGTGTGTGATTTATTTATTTATTTATTTATTTTTGAAAGGTGATACAGATGAGCATGATTCAACATGTAAAGGATAAAGAATTAAGCCTTTGTATACCCCTTTTTAGCCACCACACATTTTCCCTTTAGGGATAATCACTGCCCTCAACAGTTTATATATTTTCTCAGAGATATTCTAGGCAAAACAAGGTTATAGATAATGATAAGAGAATCTCTCTTCTAGCAGATTTTTGTGTGTTCTGCACCATAGTCTGTGGGGAGCAGAAAGCTCTTGTCAATTGAAATAGAGTCACCTTGCCCTGGCCAGTGTGGCTCAGTTGATTGGAGTGTTATCTTGTAGCCAAAAAGGTCATTGGTTCAATTCCTGGTCAGGGCACATACCCAGGTTGTGGGTTTGATCCCTGGTCAGGGCATGTACAAGAGGCAACCCATTAATGTTTCTCTTTCGCATTGATATTTCTCTCTGTCTCTCTCTCTCTCCACCCCCCACTCCCTCCCCTCCCCCCTTTCCACTCTCTCTAAAAGCAATGAAAATAATGTCCTCTGGTATGGATTTAAAAAAAAAAAATAGACACCTTGCTTTTAGTGTTGAACTATTTGTGTTAGAAATACTTTTTATGGTTTTATCAATCCATTTTGGCCATATGCCATCATCCTAGTGGATCACATTGGTATAAGTGACGGTTCCTTGACTTTTACTATACCTTTATGCTCCCTCTAGAGCAGGGGGTGCAAACTTCTTCTGTAAAAGGACAGATAATATTTATTTTAGGCTTTGCATGCCATCTGGTCTCTCTTGCAGCTCCTTAATTCTGCTGTTCTAACGTGAAAACAGCCTAGACACTGGAATAGGGTACAGTGGCTTTATTACAATAAAACCTAACTTATGGAGTCAATAATATTGTGATAACTATATATATTGCCAGGTGGGTACTGCAAATATTGGGGGTACACTTTGTAAAGTATGTGATTGTCTAACCACTATGCTATATGCCAAAAACCAATACAAAATAATATTGAATGCAAACTGTAATTAGAGAATAAAATTTCTTAAGCTTAATTTATGGACATATGAATTTCAATTTCATATAATTTTACATCACAGTTATTATTATTTTGATTTTTTTTCAACTATTTAAAAATGTAAAACTATTCTTAACTTGGTCATACAGTCTCAGCTGGTTGTTTCCTACTTCTGTTGCGGAGTAGATATTGACTCTCCCTTCACTGTCATCCTAGAGATTCCTTTATCTATCCTTTCTCGTGGATCAGATTTTCTATTTCCTGTGTTCACGTATGTCTTATTTTATGGTTTCCTCCCTCATTTTGGTGGTGTGCATCTTTTGTTAGCCTTCTGAGAAAGTATACATAAAAGTGAAAAATTTTTAGATTTTGTGAATCTAAAATGTCTTCATTCTTTCCTCCCACTTATTAATAACATCGGTATAAAATTCAAGAGTGGAAATTCTTTTCCTCCAAGATTTTGAAGGCATTTCTTCCTTTACCTCTAGTTTTCAGTTCCATGGAGAAGTCTAAATTCTTTCTGATTCATAAACCTTTGTATTTACCTTTTCCTTCTTTCTGGAAGCTTTTAAGTTTGATTTTTGCCCCCGCATACTGAAATTTCACAGTGATATGCCTTACTGTGGGTCTGTTTTTATGCATTGTATTTGATACTTGGTAGGCCCTATCAATCTAGAAATTCACGTCCTTTAGCCCTGAGAAATTTTCTTGCGTTTCTTCCCCTCTATTTCTTCTATTCCTGTATTTCTCTTATTTGAAACTCCTATTAATCTTTTGTTAGACCTCTGAATCTCTTATCTTTTCTTTCATATTTTCTACCTCTATTTTTTTGTCATTTTTGAGAGAATTGCACAATTTTATATTTTCTATCGGTCAAGCCATAAACAGAAACCACTTTGGTATTTAAAACAGAAATAATGCAAGAAATTGTTTATACAAATGATAAAAGAACTGAGGAGCCAAAAATGAGGCAACTCAGAGATTATCAATAGCAGGAAGATATTACCACCCCTAGGCTGGAGGGACAAAGGGAACAGTTGATGTTACTGGATCCCAGGGGCTGAGAGTATTTGACAAAAACTGGGAGTAGAGTGGGCCTATCAGTGAGAGGTGCAGCCGTGAAGGAGATACTGTCAATGCTGAAGGTGCCAATGCAATCAGAGGAATGGGAAGAAGTACCCTGACTTTTCCCTTCTGCACTGCATTCTTCTCCAAAGTGTCACATTGGCTGTACCCAAGCCCATATGGGAGCCTGGGAAATGCGGCCTGCGGTGGTCAGCCCGAGGAACAGTCCTGAGGACAGAAGCTCATCTCCCTGCAACCCCTTCAATTGATTTTTTTTTCATTTCTGCCTTCATGCTTTGGATTTCTAAGACCCTTTTGTTGTTGTTGATAATCTGAATGTGCTTTTTTTCTGGGGGGAGAAGGGGTGTTACAACATTCTGTTCTTATTTAATTCATAGATGAGTTATTTGATCTTTTTAAAAAAATATTGATATAATGATTTTAAATATTCTCCCCGCATATGTGATCTTTGTTTCCTCCAAGTTTTCTTCAATTTATTTTGGTCTCTATTTCCAAGTTAGAGGCTTTCTTCAGGTTAACTGGTAATCCTTGGGACTTTGCACATGTTTCAAAGCACAGGTTGTAAAAAGATCAAAGTGGGAGTTCGAAGCACATGGAACAGGCTTGTCGAGTGTGAGCTTCACTGTAGAAGGGTTTACATGGACAGTCTGGAGAACCCCCAGTGTGTTCTCCTTTTTTGGGCTAGTCAAGTTCTTCTAGAAAAAGACCTTAGATTTACCTAGAGGAGAGAGGTCTGGCTACAAGCAGATGGGGTGTAAAGGCTAGAAAACTTCAGCACTCAGTACCACGTTACTGGGACCTCCTTTTTTGGTACAGCTCCCAGGCTCTCAACTACACTTATATTTCCAAGACTGGAAACCTGTCCTACATTCTCCAGAGAATTAAACCTTCAGATGCTGCAGTTAGTGGGGAGTTGGGAAGCAATCTAGGAGGTCAGTTCACTCTCTAACCGCACTCTCAATTCCAGAGGTACCTGGTGCTGCCAGTTGTTAAACTTGCCAAGGACTGTATATGGGTGGTTATTCAGCTTGCCCCATGCCTGCTGGGGATTCTGGGTTTTGGCTTTGCTAAGTTATTTTCTTCTTACCCATCTGCTTTTCAGCTTCTAAAATTTTGTTGCTGATATCTCTTATCCTGTTCTCTTCAACCTTTAACTTGATATCTTTTAAAAAGAAAAGAAAATCCCCTTAACTGTATTTTTCATAGGGTTTCTAAAAAGGAAAAGTAAACTCTGGTACACATTTTCAGTCTGCCATGTTGATGCAAAAACCATCAATGCTTTTTTATATTGCCAGAATTACAGTTTTTTAATAAGTAAAATTAATAAAAATGTGCATCAAAGGGGGGTTTTTTAAAATAAATTGTGGCTCAACCACACAATGGAATAGAATCAGCCACTAAAACTAATATTGTGAAAAATTAATTTAATACCATGGAAAAATGTTCCTAATGTGTTAAGTAAAAAAATAAATTATAAACGATATGTACAAAACAGTCACATTTTCTAAAAGTATATGTTTTAAAGGGAAATAGTGTCCACTAACACTTAGTCATAATATATATACAGAGAAGAAAGCAATGCACCAGAAAGTTAATGGTACTTATTTCTGAGACGACAGATCAGATAGAAACTGTAGTTATATAGAAAATAAATGCTCCAAAGACAAACATTCCCAAGTAATGCATAAGAGTGAGCTGTCTTCCTGCTGGAGCCTTATGTCATGCTATTCTGCCAGACTGGGTATAAATAACACCCTGTTCTTTGGGTTGTCAGGTTCAAGCCTGTGTCCAAAGAGCTATACAAACCCATTGCCCTTCTCCTTTTTCCAGCCACCTAATGATCCCTATGGTATCCAGAGAGAAGATCTCATCCTGAGTCTCCGAGCTGTGCTGGCTTCTACACCACGATTTGCTGAGGTAGGTCTAGCCATGGTTAGAGTATGTAGCCTCAGCTCATAGAAGGCCCTGAATAAAGAACAATAAAAGCATGTGGGAAAAGAAAGATCCAGTATACACTTTAAGGTATGATATCCTGCAAGTATCTTCAGGTTTGTGTGGTAAGTATCTTCAGACCTTCAATGTAGAAAACTTTTCTATCTCTTTTTTAAAATAGTAATCCAGTCCCTATTTAAAGCTATCTTTTAAAGTCTATAGATTTGCCAACCAGTTTTCAAGTAACTGGGACTCTGGCCTCATCTTGGCAGGAAGATTGGCTTAAAGTCACAACTCCTGACTCAAGAATAGCCCCTTGGCATAGCACCTGCCCTTGGGGACAGGTGGCAGTAAGACCGTGGTTGGCCTTGGTGAAGCTGCAGCACTACCTATTTCAGACTTCAGTTCTTCTGTCTCCCCCACAGTTCCTGCTGCCTCTGCTGATTGAGAAGGTGGATTCCGAGATTCTGAGTGCCAAGCTAGATTCTCTGCAGACTCTGGTGAGTGGTTTTTCTTCTTCCAGGGTTCAGCTGCCTTTAGACAAACTCAGGTTGCTAAGGGATTGTAGATTTTTGGAGAGCCAGGACACAGGTCAGTGGGCCTCAAAAGAGGGATACCAGGATCTGGACCTACATGTTGACCTAAAGGCCCCAGTTGCATATTGTGTTGTCCTGTAGTAACTGAGTTGCAGCTGAGGAAAGGCTGACCAGGGCTCCCTCTTGGTGCTTATTTTTCATCAGTAAGGGTGAACACCCATTTTTTCTTGCCCTGGGTATTACGGTTATAAAATCTTGCTGATTTTTCTGCTGAGAGCCAGGCTTCAGATGCCATTATGCTGAGGTACCTGCATATCTGAGGAAGTTTGAGTGTGTAGATAGTTGATACCGGCGCTTTTTTGGCAGAATGCTTGCTGTACTGTGTATGGACAGAAGGAACTGAAGGATTTCCTCCCCAGCCTTTGGGTTTCTATCCGCAGAGAGGTGAGTGTTACTTAGATAAATTCACTATTGTCAACTCCCAGTTGTCAGGCATTAGGGGAAATAATACACTCTCTTGAGCTGTGCCTGGTTATTCAACAAGCAAGCAGCGGGCATACTTCTAGTTGAATGACAAGGGAGAGGGTCCCTGTGTGAGGGTCAGCTGCCTGGTGATGGCCCTTAATCACCTTTGCATGGTGCCCACTTCCTGTCTATCCATGGTAAGGAGCTAGTCATGGTGCCTACGACACCATGCTGAATAGAGGGAGAGAGGAAGACACCCAGGATAAGGAATCCCAATGGT
Source organism: Anoura caudifer (assembly GCA_004027475.1). Lineage (NCBI taxonomy): Eukaryota > Metazoa > Chordata > Mammalia > Chiroptera > Phyllostomidae > Anoura > Anoura caudifer. The sequence continues at coordinate 12,921 of PVKU01003586.1, forward strand.
GGCTCAAAGATGGCATTCTGTTTCTCAAAAAGTCTGTGTATGAATCCCAGTGGGACTAAGGACTTGGTGAGAATACACCAATTAAGAAGAAATTGATTTGAGGTATTAGTTTTTATTGCTGTGCCTTAAAGGTTCTTAACCTCCCCCTGCCCAAGAAAATAGGTAGTGGGTGGGTGGGGTCCCATTTGGTGCAGGCTCACCTCAGTAGCCATGGGATCCCTCCCTGACAGGTGTTCCAGACGGCAAGTGAGCGGGTGGAGGCCGAGGGCCTGGCGGCCCTCCACTCCCTGACTGCGTGTTTGTCTCGCTCTGTGCTGAGGGCTGATGCTGAGGACCTCCTTGACTTCTTCCTTAGCAACATTCTACAGGGTAATGGGGCCATGGAAGTCAGAAAAGGGAGCAAACAGAACAGAGAGAAGTTCCTTAAAGACCAATGACCTTTCAGGTGTAGCCCTACCTTTCAGTGATTTGGGATCTGGAACCCTACTTTGAATTTAAAAAAAAAATTCAGTGGTAACTACTAGCAAACTGTCTCAGGTCTCAGCCTCCAGCCTTTATGGACCGCAGGGAAAGCAGGCAACGTTCAGCCTGCTCCCAGGTATGTGATGTGCTGCCTCTCTAGACTGCAGGCACCATCTGTGTGAACCGGACATGAAACTGGTGTGGCCCAGTGCCAAACTGTTGCAGGCAGCTGCAGGTGCATCTGCCCGCGCCTGTGACCACATCACCGGCAACGTACTGCCTTTGCTGCTGGAACAGTTCCACAAGCACAGTCAGGTAAGGGAGCACAGTCTTCTGATAAAACAATGGGATCCTTGCTAGGATCCCTTTCTCACAGAGAGAACTAAGCTTTGAGCTTAGGCCCAGATAGTATATTTTGGGTTTGCTCCTATTAGCTGCTGCTGGTTTCCTTGTTTACTCTTCCTGACACTTAGTAAAACAATAATTCACCCTACTTCCAAAATAGCAGGACTGAAATCCTTTAACATAGATGGTGGGGCAAAAGTAGGTTTACAGCCTGGACTGGTGTGGCTCAGTGGGTTGAGCATTGTCCCGTGAACCAAAAGGATGTCAGTTCGATTCCTGGTCAGGTTACAGGCCTGGGTTGCAGGCCAGGTCCCCAGTTGGGGGCATGCAAGAAGTAACCAATTGATATTTCTCTCACACATTCATGTTTCTCTCCCTCTCTTTCTCCCTCCCTTCCCCCCTTTAAAAATAAATATATTTTTTAAGTAGATTTACAATTGTTCATATAGAATACAATAATTAATAAATAATAATACAAAAACGAACTATTCTGTGTACTCACAACTGTAAACCTACTTTTGCCTCGTCCTGTATTCTTTGATTCCAACATCCCTTAAAACATTACAGAGCCACCAGCGGCGGACAATCCTCGAAATGATCCTGGGTTTCTTGAAGCTACAACAGAAATGGAGCTATGAAGGCAAGGGTGAGGTCACCTTCCAGAGTAGGCAAAGAGTACCATGGATAAGTGGTCTAGAACAGTGGTCCTGTCGTTCAGAGGTTTTAGCATGGAGGGAGGGAACGAACAAACGAATGAACACTTAACGATGCTCCTGTTTATTTTTGTCCCAGTGTACTTCTTGGACATTCAATGAATTAAGCTCTTTAAATCTGCCCTGAATTGTCTTTAACATCACTGCTGAGTAAATGCTTCCCTCTCACCTGACTGTCTCTCCCCAGGTGAAAGGCCTCTGAGTGGCTTCAAGGACCAGCTCTGCTCACTGGTGTTCATGGCCCTGACAGACCCCAACGCCCAGCTTCAGCTTGTTGGCATCCGTACTCTCACTGTCTTGGGTGCCCAGCCAGGTACACTTAAGAGAGAGACAAAAGAGAGGGGTATTGGTCCCTTTCTTGTGATTTTCTGTCTTAAGTGAAAAGAAGTCTTAATTCCCTGTTCTCACTAAAACCCTGGTTGACTTGGGATTTCTAGTGGAACTTGTGGAAGTTTGTGGTGGCCGTAGGGAAAGAAAGATGTGTTTCATGCTCCCTTCTGACACAGATCTCCTGTCTCCTGGGGACTTGGAGCTGGCAGTGGGGCACCTCTACAGACTGAGCTTCCTAGAGGAGGATTCCCAGAGTTGGTGAGAATCCAAAGAGCGAGACTTCCAACCCATGGCTTTCCTTAGGGGCTGTGGGCCTTGTTCTTGGCTCTGGCTGCCAGGTGGTTAGAGATGTGGGACTGTTCTCTTTTCTCGGGCATTAAGAAGCCCTGTCCAGGTACTTGAGTCCTGCTCTTCAGCAAGGTGGCCTCAGGAGACCATTCCTGAATCTGCCTAATAGCAGGCCAAGACTCAGCTAAATGCTCATCTGCCTTGTGCTCCCAGCAGGGTGGCAGCACTGGAAGCATCAGGAACCCTGGCCACTCTTTACCCTATGGCCTTCAGCAGCCACCTAGTGCCCAAGCTTGCTGAGGAGCTGTGCGTGGGTATGTGTCTTTGATCTTCTGTGACCCACCTCTTCCCCAGGAGGCTCAAGGTCCTTCATGCTTGTCATCACCCAGTGAAACCTTGTCTCCTGGGTTGCTTTCAGGGGAGTTGGATTTGGCTAAAGGGGATGGGCCCACCAAATGCTCCCGGCATCTGCGCTGTCTACAAGCCTTGTCAGCTGTATCAACCCATCCCAGCATTGTCAAGGAGACCCTGCCTCTGCTGCTGCAGCATCTGTGCCAGATGAACAAAGGTGACTAACTACCAGGACTGGACATCAAGGAGCTGGGCTGAATGGGGAGCTTTGGTCAAGTTTGGAGTTGATGCCTCTAAGGCAGGCAGCAATTCTAGTGGTGGCTGCACAGAAGAATCATGTGGGAATTCTCAAAATAGAATACTGTGCGAGCCTCATTCCAGCCAACTAAATCAATCTGTGAGGGAGGATGGGACTTGGGCAACAGTAATTATTAAGAATGCCGAGTGATTTTCATGTGGAGCCAGAATTGAAAAGTACCACTCTAAGGCCATGCTTCTCAAAATGTAGTCCATGAACCAACAGTATGGGCATCATCTGAGAGCTTATTAGATATGCAGAATCTTGGGCCCCACTGATCAGAATCTGCATTTTAATAGGATCTCTGGGTAACTCTTACACTCCCTAGTTTGAGAGTGTCATATACTCCAAGGCATAAGTGACTGCGGCAATTGGCACTACGAACCTATACATGTTCACCATGGGCCCTCCTGAGTTCCTTTGCTCCCTGCTTTTCATTGCCCAGTCTCTGTGGTAGGCCCAGTCAACAGTGGATGATCTGCTGTTCCACAGTGGAAAGAACATGAGTCAGAGTGTGGCCTGGGTTACATTTCTGGCTTTGCACTTTCTGCGACCCTGGAAATACCACTGGTAGTTTCATTGAGTCTCCACATCCTCTATAAAATGGGGGAAATTATCTTTCTTGAGTAATGAAAAATGCAAAAATGTGTGTGAATGCTTCTGCTGCAGAGCCCGGCTTAGAGCAGGTCTCAGCTCCAAAAAATAGATGAAAAACACCCCCCAAAATAAACTGAATTAGTTCTTTAATAAGATGCTTTTGGTAACTCACTTTTATTCTTTCCATCTGCTCTACCTGAAATACGTAGAAGTACTTTTAGGAAAACCTTACAGAGAATACTTTCTCACCACATAGGGAATGTGGTTGCAGGAACAAATGAAGTTATTGCTGTCTGTCAGAGCCTCCAGCAGGTGGCAGAAAAATGCCAGCTGGACCCAGAAAGCTGCTGGTATTTCCACCAAACAACTATACCTTGCTTGCTTGCCTTGGCAGTGCAGGCTTCCATGCCAGGTAACTTTCTCCACCTTACCTCCCACCCTCCTCTAGACTTCAGCCTTCCACAAGTGTTGAACAGCACTGCCACCCTTGGGGTTTTGGTGGTACTGCATTTTGTACCATCAGAGGCTTAAGATTTCACTTAAGGCAATGGGTGCTAACTGACCAACGGCACGAACCAAAATCCATTAGTGTTAGCAATGCTCAAAAGGATGCACACCTTTTTCCTGTTTAATTGCTATGTAATTAATTAGTTTAGAATAAATCTCTGGAGTTAAGTAGACCTGGTTGGGTTTTATCTTCAACTCTACCACTCACTAACTTAGGTGAAGATATTTAGCCTTTCTAAGCTCTATTTCCTCCTTATAAGGGAGAGATAAAGAGAAATATCTATATCACAGGGTAGTTACTAATGAATAAGTAAGATAATGCATAGTAGCTGGCTGGCAACATAGTAATGTATGTAGGTTACTATGTTTATCATAGATATATTGGGTTTTTTTTATCATAGATATATTGTAACTGCTATAATAATGAAGATGTGAGAAGACAAGCACATATTATCTTTTAGGGTTTTGAAAAGGCTAACCTATTTCTGATGTTAAGAATGGTCATATTAGCTGGCCTTATTTTCCATTATTGCCCAGTGTAAGGACTGTGCACAGAGTTCTCGAGAGCCCTCTGTGGCCCATGTTAGACTGCTCCCACTCTGGTGCCCTGCTGGTTCTCCGGTCTGCAGCTCTACTTACTACAGGACAGGTTAGGAACCACTGCTGTTGTGACTAGGCTCGGGCTCCAGTCATGACATCAAGACCCGACCATCTCCCCCATAGTCTTAGCTGTGCGCTTGTGTGTGTGTATGTGTGCTTTGATTTTGCAGAGGATCGCTCAGTTATGAGAAAGGTGCTGTTGGAGGATGAGGTCTTGGCCGCCATGGTGTCTGTCATTAGCAGTGCCACCACCCACTTAAGCCCTGAGTGAGTATAATCATGGATGTGGCTTAATCCCAGGGAGGATAGCAGTTTTGGAAGAAGCAGCAAGTAGCTGCCTTCTGAGCTGTCCTTTTACCCAGAATCAAATGTGGAGGCAGCTATTTGTCTTGTCAGTTTTGCTGGCAAAGTAAGGGGTTTTTAGCACCATGGACTGTGGAGGTGGGTGAGCCATGGACTGATGTGCATAAGAATCACCTGTGGAGCATTTTTTAAGTATACAGCATTCTCTCACTAGATTGTGAGCTCCAGAACAAGGATTTGATCTGTGTGGCTTCCTGCTCTATCACCAGGGCCTAGAATGGGAATGGTTGCTGGCATACAATATGCGCTGAAGTAATTGCTGAACGTGTGAATGATTTTTCTTGGACCCATTGACTCAGTGACTCTAACTGGAACCCCAGGGCTGCTTTACAACCCTGGCTCCTTGGTGACACCTAGTCCTCTACCCCTAGTTTAGCAGGACAGAGTGTCGCCCGAATTGTGCCTCTCTTCTTGGATGGCAACATCTCCTTTCTGCCTGAAAACAGCTTCCCTTGCAGATTCCAGCCATTCCAGGTGAGGGTCCGATGGATTGAATTGGGTAGAATCCTGGGATTTTGGTCTTTCAAATTTCTAGCGCTAATGTGGGATGGGTATCAGAGCAGATAAGCTTATTGCTGGCATGATAGGCTTGATAATGCTCTTCTTCCTTCATAGGATGGCTCCTCAGGACAGAGGAGGCTGGTTGCACTGCTTATGGCCTTTGTCTGCTCCCTGCCCCGAAATGTAAGTGAACACATTTGGAGGTACCCTAGTGTAACCCTGACAAGGGGCAGTGGATGCTGGGCTGAAATTTGTCACAGACTTAAGTGTTGATCTACTTTGCCCACCGGAGGATGTGGTTCTCATCCATCTGGTCCCTGCCACCATTTTCTACTGGGTATCTCTTTGAATTCATGTTCTCTGGGCCCGTTAAATTACCATGTTTTCTGTAGGTGGATATCCCTCAGCTGAATCAACTCATGCAGGAACTTTTAGGGCTGAGCTGCTGCCCTGGCTGCCCTTTCTCCTCCACTGCTGCTGCCAAGTGCTTTGCAGGACTCCTCAATAAGCACCCTGCAGGTACTGGAAGCCTCCCTGATGAAATCTTGAAGTTCAGTCCTCATTGTGTTTTAAAAAGGAACTTGCTAATAATACATGTAATAGGGTTCCCCAGGGGATAGCCCTTGGGACAAGAGTTAAGACCAGAGTTGGGTAAAGCACTGCAGGACATAAGAAGATAAGGGGGTACAAGCAGAGTGCTCTGTCTAGTTCTGTCATCCTACTCCCTATAGGGAGCTGTTAGGAGTCATTCTTTATTAGAAGTGGACAACTCTTTTCAAATGCCAGCACTCCTGTGCCATGAAGATACCAGGCTCTCGTGCTGGTGTTTCACAGTTGAGTGGGCAAAGCCCATAGCCAAATGATACTGTTCTTTTCTAATGCCTTCTCAGGGACCTCTGCATTGAAATGATTTATATCCTTCATTGTTAAAAAAGAAATATGTAGCCTTCGCATCACCATCTCCTTCCTCCTTTTTAGGGCAACAGCTGGATGAATTTCTACAGCTGGCTGTGGACAAAGTGGAGACTGGGCTGGGCTCGGGGTCCTATCGTAGACAGGCCTTCACACTGCTTCTCTGGGTAAGGAGTTGGAATGGATTCTGGGTAAACAGAGACAATTATGGCTGGTTAAATAAAATTTCTCCACTGACCTGGAACCATAAGCATGCTTCTCAGGGTTTGGGGGTTTGAGTGTCATTCCCTAACCATTCTCTGATTACAGGTAACAAAGGCCCTAGTGCTCAGATATCATCCTCTCAGCTCCTGCCTTACGGACCGGGTAAGTCCATTCTGGAGACAAGGGAATCTAGGATGTAAATAAGAAGTTCCTGTTGATCCTATCCTCCCAGGAGTGACTGCCATCCTCCTCTTGGGTATTTAAGATGCTTCTCCCGATATACAAAGGCTCTCTTTTCTCCAGCTCATGGGCCTCCTGAGTGATCCAGAACTTGGCCCAACAGCAGCTGATGGCTTCTCTCTGCTCATGTCTGACTGCACTGACGTACTGACTCGTGCTGCCCATGCTGAAGTGCGGATCATGTTCCGCCAGCGGTTCTTCACAGATAACGTGCCTGCTTTGGTCCAGGGCTTCCATGCGGCTCCCCAAGGTGAGGAGAGTTTAAAAGAAAGGCCCCACATTTATAGACCTCTCCTTTGCTCCTTTCCTCATCAGTGCTTCTTCCGAGCAGTAGTGTGGTCTGCACCTAAAGGGCTTGACCTCCGGATTCTTGTCCCTACTTTTTCTTTGGTTCAGATTGAAGTTGAATTCCCAAACTCTGTGTCTGAGCCCAGTTTCTCCCCTAAGCTTTTTCATTTTTTACAGATGTGAAGCCAAATTACCTGAAAGGCCTGTCTCATGTACTTAACAGGCTGCCTAAGCCTGTGCTCTTGCCAGAGCTGCCCACGGTAAGCCTTGGAGTCACAGCCTCTAAGTAGTGGACCAAGCCATTGTCCCCCAGATAGGCTGAAGAGGGGAGGAGAAGCAGGTTCATCGTTCATACGGTCATCCCCACATTCCTGTGGCCCTGTAGCTGCTTTCCTTGCTGCTGGAGGCCCTGTCCTGCCCTGACTGTGTGGTCCAGCTCTCCACTCTCAGCTGCCTTCAGCCTCTTCTACTAGAAGCACCCCAAGTCATGAGTCTCCATGTTGACACCCTTGTTACCAAGTTCCTGAACCTCAGCTCTAGCCCTTCCATGGTATGTTGAGACCCAACAACTTTTTTTTACTTTTTAAAACATTTATTGATTTTTAGAGAGAAAAGAAGGAAAAGAGAAACATCAATTTGTAGTTCCATTTATTTATGCATTCATTGGTTGATTCTTATATGTGCCCTGACTGGGGATCAAACACGCAACCTTGGCATATAGGGACAACATTCTAACTGAGATACCTGGCCAGGGCAAGCCCCAGCAACTTTTTGACACCCACAGCTCTCCTTCTTGGGTCTCCACTCACCTCCTCATGGTTATGTTCCAGGCTGTTCGGATTGCTGCACTACAGTGTATGCACGCGCTCACTCGCCTGCCTACCCCTGTGGTGAGTACTTCACATGTACCCCTCTGGCCCAGAAACTTCTAAAAGCCAGAGAAGTACCTCTTTGCTTAGTCAAGCATGACTGGCCACCCTGCTGTGTGAAGGAGGTATGAACTGCAAGGTACAGATAGGCAGGGGATTTGCCTAAATACAGTATAATAGAATGGTCATCTGCCACCTGGCATCCTCTGGAATCCCTAAAGAATACGAAGAGTATTAGTTGTAGAGGCAGACAAGAGGCTTTTTCCATCGTGTTGGTTGAAGAAGGGTAAGATTAACCCCTTTTACTCCACAGCTGCTGCCATACAAACCACAGGTGATCCGAGCCTTAGCCAAACCTCTGGATGACAAGAAAAGACTCGTGCGCAAGGAAGCTGTGTCAGCCAGGGGAGAGTGGTGAGTTGCTAGGTCTTGGGGAGAGGGGATTGGAATGAGCCCTACCACTAATGCTCCCAAAATTGTTGTTATCTGCAGGTTTCTGCTAGGAAGCCCTGGCAGCTGAGCCCTCAGTCCTGACCTAGACTGGTCTGACAGTCTAACCTGGAGTTACTGACTATTGAGCCATCTTGCCAAGGCAGGGAGACTACTGGCTTCTGACTGCCTTTCTCACAGATACAGCATAATGCTGGGCCCCTGCTGCACAGCTGTCTGAGAAACAGGAATCCTGGTTTCTAATGGATTTGTGAAGTAACTGAGTGTGAGACTACTTGTGTTCAAAGAAGGATCTTAAGGCTCTTCCATATTTGTATGTCAGAAAAAGATGCTGCTGAGGGGTGAATGCAAGTGAGTGTGGCCCTGAAGACCAGGGATGGTGCCTGTGTGTATATCTGCTGGAGAATAAAGATTTCTTTTGATACTGGGGCTGTCAGATATTCTCTCCCCCACCCCTGCCCCCACTTAGGCCTCAGTAGCACATAACCAGAAGTGTCACTGTATAAGCTAGAAGAACGATGATGACAAGGATTAGCCAAAAATTCTTCAGGGCATCTAACACCTCCAAGTAGGGTGCAGGTGGCATGACCATAATAACCTACCTACTAGGCTTTGACCCTGACTTTCCCCTCCCTGCCCTAAAGTAGTGGCAAAGAGTAAGAAGCTGTAGATCTTTAAAAATCAAATACCTTTATTTTTGCTCCCTTCAGCATGTGAGAAGTGGCAGTGACCTCAGCAGCAGGCCTGGTACCTTTGCCCTGTTAGGAAGGCAGAATCTTGGTTCAACCATTCAGGTATTTTTTCAGACAGCATGTGGAAGAGGTGGTGGCCAGCTCCAGTGCTGTAACCTGGAGGTTGGGGTCAGCACCCAGCAAGGTTGCTAGCTGCCTAATCTCCAGTCTGTGGCTGGAACTTCTGTTTGCCTGAGTTAAGGAACATCAGTCCTAGGATTTTTTCCACATCGTGCCTTGCTGCTGCAGTGGCCAGGAGATAGGTCCTTGAGATGTCCCTGCATGGTACCCTAAGGCAGGCCCACTGGCTCTTTTTGTTCAAGGATTCCAAGAAGCTATCCTTGGAGGCCTTGAGATAATGCAGAAAGGAGGGTGATGCTCAAGTTGTGGCTGACAGAATCCAGCTCACACCGCCATCACAGAGGCTGACTGAGCGGTCACCCAGGGAGGGGGGTCCCAGTTTATTCCATTCCCGTGGGGCAGGTGACTGGAAGGTAACAGCACCCGAGTAAGCCAGTGCCTACAAGAGAAGATAGAAATGTGTCTGAATTCCAAGAGTTCTAGGGCTTCCTGATCCTCATTCCTCGGTAAGGCTACATCAGGTTACCCTGAAGCTACTACCTTGGCATTAATCCCAAAGGAACAAAAGTCCTAATTTTATCCAATAAATGTGTTGTCTGGTGTCTTGAAGGCCTTTAGAGATGTTCAGCTAAACGTCTAAGGGGCCACAGCATGCACAGTGACAGCCAGGACCATAATGGGGATAGGAAAGGGAGGCAGGCAGGTACTTACAGTCGTCTTATTACTGCCTCAGTCATTGCAACTGGAAAAATGGTTTTCCCATGTCTCTTGGGTGAAGGGAGCTAGCTTCATTTACTGTCTTAGGACTTTGGTCACAAATAGATTACTTCAGTCCCAGAAATTACTTAGCCTGAACTCCAGACACTGCCATACAAATGAGAGGCAACTGTGGCCACCTTGTCTACCTAGAAGTCCCTTCTTGAAAACAGCTTTCTTAGAATTTTATTGTGTCATGTGTAGACTACATCTGCTACTTACACCACACAGTGTTGGCCTTAAGCTCTGCTGGCTCAAATTAGCAATGATCTCTACTCCTAGAATCTAGATCTGTGCAGTCCAATATGGTAGCTACTAGCCACATGTGCCTTTAAATTAGTGAAAATAAAAACAAAAAATTCAGTTTGTCGGTGTATTAGCCACATTGCAGGTACTCAGCAGCCACATGTGGCTGGCTAGTGGCTAATGTCTCAGCACAGGTATAAAACACCTTTCTCATCAGAGTGCAGCTGGACAGCACTGGCCTAGGCATTTCACTTTACCTTCCTGTGTCCACACCCAGGAATAACTTCCAGTTGTCCAAGCAGCCATAGTTGTAATGATTCCTAAAAACCTAGGACCAAAGAAAAACATGTTTCTACAAACCCCTTTTACTGAATCCCCTTCTGATTTTCGACCCTAAGCTCGCCAAGCCAAAGCTCAGCAAGGCAAGTTCAAGCCTTTTATGATGTCTGCCCTAGCTGGCACTGACCATGACCTGTTTACAGGATGGCGGGTTCATTTACCCACCCAGCAATCCACCCCCAGTCCTCAGCCCTACTCACTCTGCCCTTGGCCTGCATCCGACGTCTCTCCTTCTTGTTGATATGCCTTTCGATACTAGTCTCACCCCGACTGATGAGAACAGCATGCCATATAGTTAGGGCACCCAGGGCAAGTGCCACAGAACTAAGAAAATCAGAGATTGGTGAGTAGCTTAGAGAGGGTTAGAGACTGTGTGACATTAAGCTGAGTGACAATGATTAGCTGGGGACCGCTGCCTGTCTTCCTGATCTCCTGGCCTACACATCCCAGGGGGACTTCCCCTCACTGTGTCTGTGGAAAGCACCAACAGAAATGCTTCCAGGCAGGTTAAGAATAAATTGTGTGGAAAGCAGGGGGAATAAGTCTGTTACTAATAAAAATGTTCTGTATTTCTTACCCATGCTTGGGAGACTGGAGAGGGTAGTGAAAGCACCAGGGATTGGAATGGGATGGCACAAAATTCAGAGTCCAGCTCTACCATTTACTTCTAGCTCTGTGTTGTGGACCAAATCACTTCACCCTCTAATTTTCAGTGTTCCTCATCTATTAAACGTGGTCCCCTACCATTTAGGTAGGAGTTGAACTTACCTTGGCACATAACAAACACTCAGTGCCAGTATCCTTAGTGTTCCCTGCACCAAAATGCTGAAGAAAATTAAATGCTGACTCTTTGCCAACCTAAGTTAGACGAAGTTCACGCAGGGGCACCTAAAAAGGTTTTTCTGAAGCTGCCCCTCCCTTATGCTGTCAAAAATGAGAGTCAGATACCTGCACAGGAACCAGAGGTAGACAAGACTCTTGTGAGTCACCCTTTCTCGGAAGGAGAAGGTGGGTGGTGGGGTCTGGTGATAAGTCTAGAAAAAGAAAACAGCAAAGTCTGGCTTGTTTGCTGTGCTGGTCTCCACCAGAGCCCCCATCACCCGCAGGCAGGGAAGTGATCCAAGCCCAGGATGAAAAATAGGGGGTTAAGCCACAGAGGAGTCAGGGTAGCAGCCAGATGGGTGGACTGAGCCCAGGAGCACCATGTAGACAAACACGGGGCAGAGCGGGTCTGGACAGGATGGCAAAGCATAGGAAGAGCCGACCCTGGACCTTTGGATCTGACAACACAAATGGGGCTCCAGGGGAAGCCATCCACGCCCCAGCTAGCACTCCTTCACCTTGTGGCTGTAATCCCCAAGAAGGGGGACCAGACCCACACCCAGAATGGAATGACCGCGGGAGAACTGAGCTCTGCTAAGGACTGAAAGGGCAGCAGAAGTACAATCATCAGTCCAAGATCTGCTCAGAATAAGTTGTCCAAAAAGCCTGGGGAGAAGGATCAATCCAGATGCAGATGCAGACAAACCAGGAGCAAAGGGTGACCAGACTGGCCAAGACTCATCTGTCCCCTGGAGCCCCAGTACACAGACCAACATAGACTCCTCACTGCTCAGGCCATCACCAAGGCAGAGTCCTTGCTCAGCCCACAGAAGGTGATAATGGGATAGAGAGCCAAGAACTGTCACATACCAGGGACTTCCAGCTTGTCCCCAGGCCACTTAGTCTGCTCCTGGCAGACAGCCTCCCAGAACACCCCTGATCCAGCCTCCAGCGGCCCCTCAACCAGTCTCTACAACTCTACCAGGTGGGCCCCAGTTGCCTCAGCAACTCTATACCCCCTGGCCTGAGCAGCAGGAGGCAGTGGGGTGGGGACGGCCCACCTGGTTGGCAACCGCCTGTAGTTTGTTCTTGTCGAGCTGTTTCATTTTCTAAGGGGATGGAAAACAGTGCTGGTTATACTCTCAGGCCTCTAGCATGAAAGTGCTTCCAGCCCCATTCCTTAGGGACAGATTCCACACCCCAAGTGCTCTCTGCTGAGCTGCCCTGCTCCTAATAATGGGCTCACCTCAATGGCAGCATAAGCCTCCCGGAAAAGGTCCCAGCTTCCATAGCTGCAGTAGACACAGCCCAGAGTCATGAAAAAGCAGAAAGAGAAGAAGTACCGATGGTTATAGTGGCCCACACAGTTGTTTAGCCAGGCTGGTGGGGGCAGAATTAAGGACAAGATCAAACACACAACTTCAGGGTGTGTCCAGGCCTCTCTGGTTCGTTCTCACTTCATGACGACATCATCCAAGCCCAGGGCTTCCAGTCACCAAGAACTATTTTCCAAAGGCAGGAAAATATGGGACTTTCCAGAGGTTGAGGTGAAGTGTTAAAGCATTTCAGAGACCTTGCAAGTCCCTCCAGGAAATGAAAATTGAAACCCTTCACTAAAATGATAATCTGCCAATAAGTCATCCTAGCTGGGGTTAACTGGACATCTGTATGGGACAGCAAAAGAGGAACCCACAGTTCTATCTGGACACCCAGTAGGCAACCACCTGAAGCCCAAACACCTCTTTCCATCCAATAGATGTTGGCATGACAGTCTACAAAAGAAAGAGCGGTTGGAGTAGACGCGTTGCTCCAGGGAGATCTGTTCCAGAGAGCCTCTCAGCTTCCTGCTTCCCAGGGGATGGTCAGCCCCCACAACTCCTGCTTCCACTAACTCCTCATGAACCTAATGTTCTCTGCAGGGTGACGCCAGGAGCCTCAGGTTTGTGGCCCTTAACCCTGTGCAGTGCTCTGAGGCTAAAGGAGGCGGCCTCAGGCAGAAGAGATAATAAAAGGATACGACAGTGATGATCCATCTTCAGCACACACCTGTGAGGGAGGGACACAGGCTCTGTTACGGTGGCCAAGGTTCTTGAGATGTCAGTGCCAATCCTTTCCTACAAGGACCAGCATCCTGCTGAGGTGGAAAAGGCACAGACTTTGAAGACAGCCAGGCCTTGCTTCAAACCCTGCTTCATTGGCTACATGATACTAAGTAACAACTCATGTCTCTGAACCTCAGTTTCTACAGGCAGTGATAATGCCTAACTCACAGGATATCCTGAGGACCACGTGTCATGACAGAGAGGGCACATTGTCTGGCATGTGATGTGGACTTCATAAATACCCAACTCCAGATCTAGGTTTTGCCCTAGGGCTACAGCCAAAGGGCCAGAGCTAGGGTTCACAGAGAACGAAGCCAAGACTTACCTATTGCAGACGCTGCAGTGGTGTGTTCGGGCTGGCTTGGGGTAGATGCACTTCTTACAGATGGAGACTGTTGCGATATCATTTCTGCCCTGTGCAAAGAGAGGAAAGCTTCTGACACCTGTGGCAGCACCAGTTTCACACCTCAAAGGATACCACACCACTCTCTCCCCACTCTTGTGACTGGCTCCCTGGCCAGCGGCCCTCTGCCAGCCCCCAGCCCCTGTGGAGACCCACCTGGGGTGGATATCCAGGTGGAGTGGTGATGGCCTGGTAGTAATGGAAGACGATGAGGATCAGATTCCAGTGACTATAGAAGAAATGCCAGCAGAGTCGTGGCACTGAGTACGTTCGGAGGATGAGGGGTAGGACACATAGGTAGGCGATGGCCACAATAGAGCTGGTCAACACAATCACCAGCACCACGAACACCTGCCAACACCAGTGAGGTCAGGAAGATGCAGTGAGAGAGCCTGCCAATGCCCAGAGTAACTCAGGAATACATCCAGGGTAGGGCTGGCGCGGGTCCCTCAGACACATGTCCCTCTGCTACCCCGAAACATCCCTCTTCCTGCTCCCTGGGCATCACTCACCACCCCGCACCAGCGGATCACATTGTCCACCAGCCAGTAGATGGGCTCAAAGGCAGCATCGACAGCGGTGTCACTGCCCCCGAAGGAGTTGTAGAGCAGGGAGCGCAGGCAGACCTTGCCATAGCGCCAGCGCTGCACCAGGCCCCGGAGCAGAGGTGGGCAGCGGCGCCTGGAGCCCAGGAGCAGAAGCAGGCGCAGGCAGAGGCGGGCGGGGCCCAACAGCAGGCTCCACTGGCCACGCATGGCTCCTAGGAGAGCACACCATTGTGAGGGGCTGGCCTGGGTTCTGTCCCTCCCTAGCCCACCAGTGCGGAGGCCCTGAGCACCAGCTTAGAAGCAAAGACTTAAGACTGAGGCCTAGCTGGGCAAGTTAACAACTATGGGCAGTAGGGAAGTCACTTCAATTCTCTATGGAATGCAGGGTGCCAGTGTCCCAACCAGACCATAGGGAATAGGGTCTGGAAGCTCTAATTGGGCAGAAATCTTATTACACTGCATGGTTACACAGCAAATCCAAGATGATGCACACCTAGAGGCAAGGGCCGTGGTAAAGGGGTGAAGGAGAGGTAGGCGGCTCCAAGACAAAGCAAGGTCGATGGAGTAGCCTATGTAGCCAGATTACTGGGTAGAGCACGACCAACATGCACAAAGCTGCCCACTGTGTCTCTGTGAGTATGGCCGCTGTGGCAGAGGGTTCCCCAAGTCCTTGCCTGTCCTGGCCCATTGACCTCAAGGGAAAGCCAGTGGTGGGTGAGTGCACAGCATGTGGACCCTGCACCTGGATCTTCTTCCCTAGTGCCATCTGAGTCTTGGCAAAAGATACTCATCCTTCCTGCTCCCTCTGGACTGAGGTTACAGGCCACCAGACCCAACCTGGTAGCATGAGAGCCCCTGTCTCCTGTCAGTACAGCTCAGCTACCCCTTGCATGACATAAAATGCTTTGTCTCCAATTCCAGCCCCAGCCCCAGCCCCGGCCCAAGGATACGGAAGCCCAGACAACCTCGGGTATTCAGAGAAGAATAACACCAAAGGCAGGAAGACACTGGCAGTGGGTGGGGAACCTCCATGCTGGTGACTCATGAAGACCAGAAGGCCTGCCCTTCCGCTGAGTCTCCCCTGCCTGTTCCAGTTGAACACTCAGGAGCCTTTTCTGAAGCTGCTGCCCGTGGCCCCAAGCTTCCCAACCAGCCTTCCCAGCTCTTTAGCCCTTTTCATGGCTCTTCTGCAAGTATCTTGGTTTCCTCTATGTGCTTTCTACCTCACCCAGCAGACGTGGAAGGTCAGCTGCCCAGGCAATGCCAGGAAGACACAGATTCCTTTGATTTGATGAGAGTCTCATCAATTCTACAGTAAAGTCCTTACCAGAAAAGAAATCATCTGATTTCCCCCTAGAGTCACTTTGTTCTCAGCACCTCCACTGACTTATTTAACAGGCGGCTCAAAACCTAGCAGAAACTGGAGGAGGCTGCTCCACTGTAGACATGGTTTCAGTTCAGTAACTGGAGCAAGGTGCTCTCCTTGCATCCTGGCTCATCACCACAAAAAGCCTTTCAAAGCAAATGTTTAATTACCTCCTTCCACGAGCCCTATGACCTAAGGGAAAAAAGAAATCCAGCAGACAAGGCGGCAGAGAAAGAGAAGAAAGACAACTCAGTAGGGACCTACTCTCTGCACCAGGATGAAGAAATGGGCATTCCCATGTCACCCCCTGGGGGTTAGAGAATTAAGAGACAGTGTGGAAGAGAGAAAAGGAAAAGCTCAAACTTCCTACCTCCTTTGAGTTGGGCTCTCATTGCTTGGAACCATGATTTCGCTTAAAACATCAATTTTTTTTAAAGATTTTATTTATTTATTTTTAGACAGAGGGGAAGGGAGGGAGAAAGAAAGGGAGAGAATCATCAATGTGTCATTGCCTCTCAGGCTTCCCCCACCAGGGACCCAGCCTGCAAACCAGGCATGTACCCTGACTGGGAATTGAACCAGCGACCCTTTGATTCACAGTCCAGCACTCAGTCCACTGAGCTACGCCAGCCAGGGCTCAATTTTCAAAATAGTATATATAGCTACCACAATCAAATGTAAGAGTGGGACAAAGCATTTTACCCCATGACAAATCCAAGTGACTTACACTGTCCACACCACTGTTTATTCCCTTACTATAGCTAATGGAGGGTTTCCTACTTGCTAAAACACAATAGCAACAGCTTACAAATAAGATGCATTTCTCATCTTTATTAACATGAATTATATGCCATCTCCCCTGTCTACAAAAACTTCCTTCTTGGATTCTCTACTTTTTGGCTTGTTCTCAACCACCTCCTGATTTCTTGAGCTCTACAGGAAATGCCTGCTTCAATGACTAGATTCACCAACACTAATCTGCCTCATAATTTGACTACTCAGGGTTCAACTCTGCACGCAAGTGGTTCTGTGACCTTGGGCAAATCACTGAATCCTGCCTGAATTCAATTTTCTTGTATTCCCATTCAATGAGGAGGTAGGAGTAAATGCTAACTAAGGTCTCTTCTACTCTAACCTTTTATGATTCTATATACACACTTGGTAAAGTATAAACGAAATGTTTATAAAGTTCTTAGCACAATACCTGGCCCATGGAAGTGCTCAATAAATACTTGTTGAATGAATGACCTGGGATGCAGAAGTGGAGAGGCTGGTCAGATGTCTATCTGTCCTACAAATAACAGCAAGGGCATTCCTGCCAATGTGATAACACTGAATAAATGTCTGCTGTTATAATTCCTCGTTGTTAAAATCGCAGCATTTAAGAGTTAGAAGGCATTTCAGAAAACAAATTCAACCAGAAATCAACACAAATATGTCAACAGAAAGCTTGTAGGTACAGAGAACAACAGATCAGATTTACATGAACAAAGTCCGAAGCTGAGCCTCCACTCATTTTATCTAGTGGGGTTTGAGCACTATGGGGAAGCCAAAGTAGAGCAAATGAACATACAGAGTTTTCATCTCAGGAAACTGAGGTAAAGCAGAACTCAAAAAATTGTGTTGGGCGGGGAGGGGAGTGAGGGGCGGGTGGTCAGAGTGAACAGGGGAGGGAACAGAGCAAAGCATAACTTCATTATCCCACCCAAGCGCAAGCCCTGAGTGCTCTGATCCCTCAGTAATAGCCACTGGCCATAGTGACATCTGCCACCAGGTTGGAGGGAATTGCAGACCATGGCACTCCCCTTCCCCCACCCCCCAGGCTGTAAATCGCCATCTGTTTCCCAGAGGGAAACTGTTTTGGGGGTGGGGAAAGATGGATTTCAAAGCCACCAGAAGGCAGAGGAAACTGATGAAAGTCTTGGCAAATCTCATCCGGTCAAAGACCCTGCTCTCAGGATGTTTGCAATCTCCAGCAGCAGGTGTCAACCATCAGTAAGAGCAGCATTTTATTCATGTGCAGACTTCCCTTCCAGACAAATATGATGGGAAGAGAAAAAGTTACGGATTGCCTCACACGACGCTTGAGAAGATCGCACTGTGAGATCTAGATCGGAAGTTACAGTTACAAAAACCGGGAAAAGGTTTTGCTTCTCAGTGAGGGTGGCACGGACAAAGTGTGATGGATTGGAAATCAAAAATCTTGGGTTCCAGTTTGGGCTCTACTTTAAACTATCTTCGACACACCCGGCAAGTCAAAATCTTATCTCTGGATCTGGATTTGCAAATCTGTGAAATGGGTTGGTTGGCCTCCTTCCAGCTTCGCGTGTTACGGCTGCCCGAAAGGTGCACTCCGTCTAGACAGAGGAGAGCACAGACGTGCAGGGCTCAGCGAGGAGACAGCAGGAAGCTGGGCTCACCATAAGGCCCCGGAACAGGGCCCGATACTAGAAAAAGGACAGAACTGAGCAGCAAAGGCCGTGGCTTCGCGCTTACCTGCCTCTTGCCGACTGCCCAATCAGCCAAATCGAGCCCGCAACCTCCGTTCACTGCCACCCCCTCCAGCTCAGCGCCCCAGGCCGGCGAGGCTCAATCCAAGGAACCATGCATGGCCCGCCGCCCACAGATACTGCCTGCAGACCCAGACCCGCCGCAAGCCCATCCTATACCACAGGCGCAAGCGCAACTACAGGCTTTCGGCGCTCCGCCCCTGGCCTCGCCGCGGGGCAACCTGGGACGTGTAGTTTACCTTCTCAGAAAGGGGCTGCGAAGGTCACGTTATAAGCGTACCAATGGGTGCGTTTTTTATTGAGAAACTGCAGCCGGACTTTGGCCAATGAGAAGTCGGCTTCGTTTTCCTCCGGCTGGGGAAAGTGGCAGTCATGGCGCCACCCGTGAGGTATTGCATCCCAGGTGAGTGAGTGGTGTCCACAGCGAGTCCTGTGTAGGGACAGAGGCAGGAAAGCTCGATGGCCAACAGCTTCTGGGCACCCGTGGCTGATGCAGCGTTTTTTCCTGCAGGCGAACGTTTGTGTAACTTGGAAGAGGGCAGCCCAGGCAGCGGCACCTACACACGGCACGGCTACATCTTTTCGTCGCTTGCTGGCTGCGTGAAGAAGAGCAGCGAGAACGGCGCGGTAAAGGGGGCGGCCTCCATCGCCTATGTCTCTGCTTTGCTCTTAGGCCGTCTTTGATTTCGCGGTCCTTAGGCAGAGGGCACTGTGGACGTGTCTTTAGTGCCTCATCAGGCACTTGGTCTTGAGTGTCTTCCAGCTGTCACTGCTGCTGGGCCAGTTGTGTTGCTGACACTCAGGGAAGGCTGTTGGGGAAGAGCAGAGGCGAGCTCAGCCCTCCGTGAGCTGAATCCTGTCCGAATGTCGCCCACCTCTCTGGCTTCAGCCGTCTCCCCACCTCTGGTCATGCAGGCTTCTTTCAGCGTCACTAATGCGCTAAGCTCTTCTCTCCTGCCACAGGGCGTTTACACGCATATCATCTTTCTGGAACACATCTTCTCCGCAGACCATTTAATTCCTACCTAGCCTTCAGATAACCTGAGTATCACTTTCGCAGAGAAGCTCTCCTAGACGCACTAGTTGAGGAAAGGAGTTTTGGCTTCTGCTTGTTTGTTTTGTAAAACACAAAGAACTGTGTTCCTTTCCTTCCAAGCACTTGTCTTAGCATGTAATTAAATGTTCAGTTATATGCTCCCCTATTAGACTTTTAAGATTCATGAAAGCAGGCCTCACCACCAAACCTTTATTTCCTAGCACAAGGTAAATGCTCAATAAACATTTGTTGAATGCACGGGTAATACTATGCTCCCTGGTTCCAGAGCCTAACACAGCATCAACTGAGGATCAGATAAGCAGTCTTTGAAGGAGCAGCTTAAAGAGAGGCAGCATAGTAGAAAGAGGATTCAAGATTAGAACAGTTAGATACTGGCTAACTAGACCTTAATTCTGCTTTAGGTAAGAAAAAATTTCTCTGGCTTTAGGTTCTTCTTCATCTATAAAACAAGAAGCTTTTTATTCAGTTTGGGAACATCCTAAACGTTTGTAAGTTGTTATTTCATAGGTATCTGTTGAGAATGTTTATATACCAGGCTCAGTGCTGACCTCTAGGGATATGGCTGTGAGCCAAATACACATGGTCTCTGCTCTCAAGGGACACAGACACAAATTGTAAATAAATTAATGTTCAAACAAATGTATGGTTACAAATGCAATGACTGCTTTAAAAGAATACCACAGGGTACCGTGAAAACGTGTCATGGGTAAACCCACCCTGGTCAGCGGAAGTGACGTTTAACCAATCTAAAGGATAAATAAGGAGAGCTCAGTCCTGCAGAAAGAACAGGTTGAACAGAGCTGAGATGGGAAGAAATTTAGTGAGCTGGTGAAACCGAAAGACCAGAGGAGTTGAAGCACAGTGTACAAGGGAGAGATTAATAACAGATGAGATTCAAAAACAGTCTTTTTTTAAAAAAAATACTATCTATCTCATACCAAGAGCCAGTACGATGCTCCAAGAAAACTGCAAGAATTCCCTTTCATCAAAAGTAAACAAGTCTGGCCACTGTTATGTAACATTTATTTGGATATTCTAGACTGTACAACAAGATGAGAAATAGAAAGCAGTATAACATTAGAGGAAAGAGTCAAGGACTTCCAGCCAAGATGGAGGCGTGGCTGGTCACGCTGAGCCTCCTCTCACAACTGAGATTAAGGACAGCAAAATATAGAACCAAAAAAAAAAAGAAAACCCAACCAGGACAGAGAGAAAATTGAATTGTATGGAAGTCCAACAACATTCACCCAGACCGATAAGAGGGGTGGAGTTGGTGGCCAGCGCAGTCCGGGGAGCTGGGTCGCAGCGCCAGGCATGGTCACCCCAGGCACACAGGCTGCAGCATTGCCAAATTGGAGCAAGCCCAGCGAGGCGTACAAGGTGGCTGACCGCGGGCACAAATTCATGCACAGATAAACCAGGCAAAAATGAGCAAAGGACAGACTGTGTGATACAGGGCCCCATTGCCGGGAAGTGAAGCCTAGAAGCACCCGTTGAAAATAATTGTGGGGGCTGAGGTGCCACTAGAGAATCCCACCCTCACAGTAGAGTTTTTTGGGGAGACCTGTGGGGTCCTGGAGTGTGCACAGACCCACCCACATGGAGGTCAGCACCAGAAGGGCCCAATTTGACGGGGGAAGAAGACTGAGGAGACGGGAAGCTGTGAGAGAGCACAGAGCAAGCGCCATTGTTCTCTCTTGGATCCCGCCCCCACATCTAACATCACAACCCAGCAACTGGGCTGCCCCGCCCTGGGGAACACCTAAGGCTCTGCCCCTCACTATGTAACAGTCATGACCAGACAAAAACAGAAAGACCAAAACCAAGGACGTCTCAGACGGGAGAGCAGACCAGGGCCACAGAGCTGATTCATTTGAGTGGCCAGGAGGTGGTCAGCCTATCAGGAGCAGACCTCATAGCACTGGTAGCCAACCTATCAGAAGCACAGTTCAAAACTCTGGTGATTAGGAAGCTCACAGAATTGGTTGATTTTGGTCGCAAATTAGAGGAACGAATGGAGGCTACAATAAGTGAAATGAAGAAAAACGCACAGGGAACCAATGGTGATGGGAAGAAAACTGGGACTCAATGGAGTGGATCAGAAGGAAGAAAGAAACAAACAAACAGAAAAGAATGAAGAAAAGAATTCAAAAAAATGAGGAGAGGCTTAAGAACCTCCAGGACATCTTTAAACATCCCAACATCTGAATTATAGGGGTACCAGAAGGGGAAGAAGAAGAGCAACAAGTGGAAAACTTATTTGAACAAATAATAAAGGAGAACTTCCCCAATCTGGCAAAGGAAATAAACTTCCAGGAAGTCCAGGAAGCTCAGAGAGTCCCAAAGAAGGTGGAGCCACAGAGGAACACACCAAGGCACATCATAATTACATTAGCCAAGATTCAAATGAAGGAGAGAATTCTAGAAGCAGCAAGGGATAAGGGGACAGTCACCTACAAAGGAGTTCCCATTAGACTGTCAGCTGATTTCTCAAAAGAGACCTTCCAGGCAAGAAGGGGCTGGGAAGAAATATTCCAAGTCATGAAAGGCAAGGACCGCCATCCAAGATTGCTCTATCCAGCCAAGCTTTCATTTAGAATGGAAGGGCAGATAAAGTGCTTCTCAGACAAGGTCAAGTTAAAGAAGTTCATCATCACCAAACCCTTATTATATGAAATGCTAAAGGGACTTATCTAAGAAAAAGAAGATCAAAAATAGGACAGTAAAAAGACAGCAAACTCACAAATATTAACAACCTCACCTAAAACAAAAGCGAACTAAGCAAACAGCTAGACTAGGAGCAGGAACTCAGAAATGGAGATCACATGGAGGGTTTGCAACAGGGAAGTGGGAGGAGGAGAGAGGGAGAAAAGGTACAGAGAATAAGTAGCATAGATGGTGGGTAGAAAATAGACAGGGGGAGGGCAAGAATAGTGTGGGAAATGTAGAAGCTAAGGAACTTATGACACATGGACAAGAACTAAAGGGGGAATGTGGGTGGGGGGGTGTGAAGGGTGGAGGGGAATGATGGGGAGAAATGGGACAACTGTAATAGCATAATCAATAAAATATAATTTAAAAAAAAGACAAATGATCCATGATTATAGGTAAGAAATTATATAGCAAGAAGTTACAAGAAAATTACACACACAAAAAGCTTGTTAGAACTCATCTGAGATGGTTAGATTATGTCTCCTAGCAGCATTCTTCCTGTGACCCTCCTATTTTCTAAAATTTCAAAGGCTTTATGCTCTGGGCTACAAATGAATCTGTAGTCCGCCTGGCCTCAACTGTGGACCAAGGCATTGCAGTATTACACTCAAGCCGCAAATACCTTTACCCAAGGCCTAGCCAGGATACTCACGTTTTATTGTTTTCTTTGCAGCTTCCTGTCGTGTCTGTGATGAGAGAAACAGAGTCCCAGTTACTGCCAGATGTGGGAGCTATTGTAACCTGTAAGGTAAGTTGGCGCTAACCTCACTGCTTAGGATACTCATATCCAGTTCTGAAATCCACAATCACTGTAGAACTACACTGTTCAATGTGGTAGCCACTAGTCACATGTGGCCATTTAAGTTTAAGTAAAGTAAAATTTAAAATTTACCAGTTCCACTAGCCATATTTCAAGTGCTTAACAGCCACATGTGGTTAGTGGTTGCCATGTTGGTTTATCACAGAAAGTTTCACTGGAATTTGCTTGTCTAGAGATTTCTAGGATAATGATCAAGGCAGCTAAATTCAGGTTTGCGTAGTTCTTTCACAGAACGGATTTCCTGAATATGTAGTTTTACTCGTATCTAGGAAACGGGCTCCAAAGGGTGCTAAGGAGGCCCATATTTGAGTATATGAAGTGAGGCCTTTTTCTACAGAGAAGTGAAAGATACTGTAGCATTCCTGTGAAATGTAGTCGTTTAGGGTGTTTCATAGGAAATACAAGTGAATGCTGTACTTATCAGTAGCTGTAACACATCATCCCACCCTCTGCCTAGTTACATTACCTTGGAGCTCTTAGTAATTGGAGAGG
This sequence comes from Anoura caudifer, assembly GCA_004027475.1. Taxonomy (NCBI): domain Eukaryota; kingdom Metazoa; phylum Chordata; class Mammalia; order Chiroptera; family Phyllostomidae; genus Anoura; species Anoura caudifer. Next base: position 36,224 of record PVKU01003586.1, read on the forward strand.
CAGTGATCCAGATATTATGCAGCAGCTGAAATGCAGACCTAAATTCCATCCACTGTATAGGCCTCTTAGTAGGATCTGTTAAAGGTCTAGATTTACTATAATGCCCTGTGTCTATTTACGTTAGACATCTGTATTTTGCAAAAGCTGTACGGTGCTATTTCATTTGATTCCTGAAGTAACTCCATTGGCTAGAGTGGTTCTTAATTCCACTCTGCATGTGTCAGTTATGCAGGGATAAGTAGGAGTTAACTTGTCTTAAATTCTATACTTAGTAGGTTGCTTGGACTGAAATCCTGGTGATTCCTAGTTTATCGCTGCCTCCTTGAGCTGACAGCTGCTAATACTCCAATGCTGATGTTTTCTCTGTTCTCTAGGTCTCTAGCATCAATTCCCGCTTTGCCAAAGTTCACATCCTTTATGTGGGGTCCACACCACTTAAAAACTCTTTTCGAGGAACTATCCGGTAAGAAATATTCTTGTCTTCTTCACATTTGCCTCAGCACCTGGAATAACTTTGGAATTTTTAGGAACAATTGCAGTCCCTTTCCTGCCTATTTCTCTTCACTTTGTACTTTGATTTGCCCCAGACCATGTCCTAGGAAAATACTATGATATATAAGTTAGGACAAAAGGAAACTATTAATGAGAATAGGGCTTAAGAATAGCAAACAGAATTAAGCTAACCTAGAGATGAGTGGTGTGGGATGATGCATATCAAAGTAGAAAGCATCTTAGGAAGGACCTTTTTTTCTTGAATTTGATATAGATTTAACCCATGGATTGTAGGACATTACAAAGGTTAGTGGATAAAATGGTGGATTTTTTTTTCATGTGGATTCTTTGAGAAGGGACAGACAGTTCCTGTGAGCCAGGTTAATTTAACTTCTGAGGCCTTTTCTACCCTCAAGATTCTGTGTGGTTCTATCTTGCTTCTGTTCAAACTCTCCTAAGGCAGCAGAGTTCCTTATCCTTTCTTGCCAAATCTTACCACCTTTTCTCTAATCAGAGGTATTGATACTGCTGCTCTATGTGATCCAAGAATATGAAACATGTTTTCTCCTCTCTGTGAGGTCTGGATGCTTCTCCTCCTTGCTCCTCTGGGTGGCAGCTGGGTCCTAATTATGACTCGATCTCTGTTCTTATAGCTCTTTATCTGCTAGATAGCTGCAGGATAAATCTCACAAATAATTAATCTTTCTGTTAATTTTTTTTTATAGCAAGGAAGATGTTCGAGCTACTGAAAAAGACAAGGTTGTTGGTTCTTTTTTTTTTTTTTTTCTTTTCTTTTTTGGCTTTAGGATTCTCAATTCTTTTAAATTATTCCAATGAATTTTAAAGATTGGTGGGAATGTGGAGTCCAAAGAATTTGAAGGTGTTCCATAGTCAAATTTATTTATCGCTATTTCCTCAGACTTATTCTGGACCATTCAGAGCCACATTTTGCCCAAGTCAGATTCTTGGTCAGATTACTGGATTCAAAATCTTTCATTTAGCCCTGGCTGGTGTGGCTCAGTAGATAGAACGCGGGCTGCGAACCAAAGGGTCACTGGTACGATTCCCAGTCAGGGCACATGCCTGGGTTGTGGGCCAGGTCCCCACTGGGGGGCACATAAGCAGCAACCACACATTGATATTTCCCTCCCTCTCTTTCTCCTTCCCTTCCCCTCTCTCTAAAAATAAATAAATAAAAATTTAAAAATAAATATATATTTTTTAAAATCCTTCGTTTATATGATGATGCTGTAGAAGCAATGAAAGTTGTTAGTTAACTTGAGTAATGATGACTTCCACCCTCTGGGATTAGAAAGTAGACTGATTCTACCAGAGCGGTTCATAGTTTCCTGTAGACCTAATCTAAAGCTTTCATTTAACACTTCTGGTCTTTCTTTACAGGTTGAAATTTATAAGAGTTTTCGCCCAGGTGACATTGTCTTGGCCAAAGTGGTATCCTTTATTCCCAGCAGACTTATGGTCCTTTGTTAAAAGAAGAAATGGAAGTGGAGAAACAACTCAAGTGGCTATGGGAGGGAAGACTTATAACCCTTCGTTTTCCTTCACCAATGTTACGTGACCAGATCTCCCTAGGTGACGCACAGTCCAACTACCTCCTGACCACAGCCGAAAATGAGCTAGGGGTGGTGGTGGCTCACAGTGAATCGGGTGAGTTGGGCCATGCTTCTAATTCTTGCCTTTTCCTGAATTCTGTGGTTTGGAATTAATCCATTATTTTCCTTCATTTCCGTTGTTTTATAATTATTTAGGAAGCAGTGTGAACATAAGTATATACTGCTGAAGTTAGAATGATTCTCTTCATTATTATAAATCTAAGGAAAAGGGAATGGCTCCTACTTACCTCTCCGTAAGTCAGTGGAATAAACAAGGTTTTTTTCTGTATGAGCGGAGGTTCACTAGGTACCTTGATGACATTTCAGTTCATACCCAGTGGAAAAGAGAAGGATCTCCGACAAATGTTTGGGGTGCCAGTTCCAACACCGGCTTTTCCCTTTTAGGTGTGCAGATGGTTCCCATCAGCTGGTGTGAGATGCAGTGCCCCAAGACCCACACTAAAGAATTCCGGAAAGTGGCCCGAGTACAGCCCGAATTCTTGCAAACCTAAGAAGCCACATTTTACCCCAAGGAGGGGGGTAAGCTGTTTCCAGAGTACATGTATGAAAGTAGCAGTAAGGTGCCACTGTCTTTGTTGATACGCCTGGGGTCAGCCAGCAACCAGCTCAAGAAAAGTCTGCTAGGAACTAACTCTGTAGGTGGAACGTTTTTCTTATGAACCCTTTGGTGGATTTCATTCTCTTGAGTGATAAATTTCTCTTGGGGGCTTCATAAACAAACTGTATCATGTTGGAAATAGCCTATCCTTTCCAACAGTCTTACAAATACGTATTTTTGCTGTGACAGAGAAAACAGTTTTATTAAAAGCATTTTATGGTTTCTGTTGTTTTGAGTAGGGAAAGGGGTCTAAACGGTGTCGTGGCGCTTGGAGCAGGGTTGGCTGGTGACCTCCATGAACCGACCCGCGTCAGGTGCACGCTTGCTGTGCACGAAGCCTGGTCTTCTAATATTTTTAATATTTTTAACATCTTTTAAGTATTCTGCTAATTCAGTACTTACTGTGTGCCGGGCACTGGGCCAGGTACTTTACATACATCCCCTGATTTAGAGAGATTGCGGTTTAGTGAAAATTACAGGCCGCACGTGGGGATTCCGGTAGCATGTGAGCCATTCTGAAAGTTACTTGGTAACCCTGGTGTTTCTGACAGAGTTGGTGCTCCAGGAAGGGGCATGGCGCTGATGTGAGGAGGTCAGGAAAGGACTTGCAACGGGAGGTAAACGGAATTAAAGAATTAGATAAATGCAGTGAAGATACTCAAGGCAGAGAGAAGCCCCAGCAAAGTGCGGAAACAGAAATGAAGACCTAAGTCTGAGGGCAAGGAGGCGTGAGGGTTGCGTGTAGAGTGGCTGCAGAGGGAGTGGACGAACAGCAGATGCGGGGTGGCACCTCCTGAGCTGTTGTTCGAGGGTCCTGTGTTGTCTGTGTGTGGTGGCTGTGGTTGAAGGCAAACTTCAGAGTCCAGCCTCTAGTTCTAGCCCCGAGCAGGTTAGGTGGTTTTTTTGTTGTGTGTGTGTGTGTGTGTGTGTGTGTGTTTTTTAATTAAAATGTTTATTCAGATAATGGTAGGTCCACATGAAGTTTTAAGAAATAAGGCAGAGCCCTGGGCAGAGTGGTGCATTTGGTTGGGTGTTGTCCTGCAACCCAAGGGCCTCGGGTTCCATTCCCATTCCAGGTACAAGCCCAGGTTGTGGGTTTGGTCCCCAGTCAGGGCGCGTGCAAGAGGCAGCCAGTCAGTGTTTCTCACGTGGATATTTCTCTCCTTCTTTCTCCCTCCCTTCCCCTCTCTTTGGAATCAATAAAAAAGAGGAAAAGAACAAAGTAATATAGAGACATCCCTTGTACACTGTGCCCAGTTTCCTATAATGGTAACATTTTGCAAAATTATAACAATCAGATGTTGACATTGATATCTGTTACTTTTATTTCTTTAAGTCTGTGTCCTCACATGAAATAGCATGACTTCATAGGACTATTGAGGAAGAGATGCACAAAGTGCTCAGTACATGCCAATAGTATTGTTATGTATTGTTAATGTACATCTGTTGCCTTCTGTGAAGAATCTACTAAATTCAGGCCATGTGCTGGAGACTTAGATATAGTTTATTTAATCAGTACCTTTCTAATAGGTATTTTAAAACTTTACAAAATTTTTTGATACAATACTGTAGAGAAAAGACTCATCTTTTGCAGGCCTGATTCTTTTACAAAGCAGGTTTCTAGAAGTGGGATGATGGGTCAGAGAATATACACATGTTTTTAAAGATTTTATTTATTTTTAGAGAAAGGGGAAGGGAGGGAGAAAGAGAGGAAGAGAAACATCGATGTGAGAGAGATACATAAATCAGTTGCCTCTTGAGTGCACCCCAACTGGGGACCCAACCAGCAACCGCAGGCATGTGCCCTGACAGAGAATCGAACCAGTGACCTTTTTCTTTTCAAAACAACACCCAACCAACTTGAGCCACACTGGTCAAGGTGAGAATGTGCACTTTTTCAGTTTTGGTTAGATTCTCCCTATTGCCTTGCAGAAAGATGCTACCAATTGATTCTCTCAACAACAGTGTTAGCCATTTTACTTACTGGGTTGGCCTAAAAGTCCAGTTAGTTTTTTCCATAAAATCAAAGACATTTTTCATTTTCATTAGTAACTTGATTTTTCGGATATTTTGAGCATGTTGGCTATCTCCCATTATTGGCTCCTAGTAGGTAAAGGCCAGGGGTGCTGCTAAGTATCTTCCAATGCATAAGACAGCCCACAGCAAAGAATTATTTGGCTAGAATGTCAGTAGTACCAAGAAACTTCGCAAACCACTCTGACACATTCGATCAGTCATAGCACCTTCTCCGTATGCTGCACAAATCATTTTTTTGGTATCAGTTGCATTTTTACCTTTCTTGAAATAATAAAGCATAATATACTGAAAATGTTGCATATTTTCTTCCATCTTCAGTATTAAAATGGCTGCACAAATATTCACCAGTTTTGGTAAGTTTTGTTTTCTAATGCATGCTGATATGACAGCTGTCACAATGCAGTCTAACAAAATTATTTCTAATGAAGTTAAGGATAGCTAAGCACCACTAGAGCCATCATATGGAAAAAACTAAACAAACTCCTTGGCCAACCCAGTATCTTGGAACTTCATAGCAACCCTGGAAAGTAGTGACCATTTCCATTTCACAGAGATACAAACTACAGCTTAGAAAACTTAACCGGCCGCAAGTCACAGAGACTTCGGGTGGTGGCACAGCACCTACACCCAGGCCCGCCTTGCTGCGAACCCGGGCTTCCTCCTGTGTGGTGGCGCCTTTTACCAAATACTGAGCAGAACCTCGGGCATGCAATTGGAGGCCTTCCAAATTGACATTGTTTCATTAGTTGAGTCCTTGTTGTACATCATTTATTCATTTAATAAATATATATTGAGCAGCTACTCGCCTAGCACTGCACTGTTTCAGGAATAAGGAGGTAAAGCAGTGAACATGATCAAATCCTTTCTTTGTTGAGCTTACATTCCAGTGGGGGAAGACAGTAAACAAATAAAGAAATGTTACATGATTTTTTTAAAAGTGTTGCAAAGAAGAGCGTTCGAAATAATTGGATAATAGCCTTCCGTGATCTAGTGCAGACTGGGTTATATGGTCTCATCCTTAACCCTCCAGTAGTGTATTACACATTAGTTATGTTCCTGTCTTCCCTACCAGCCTGAGCTTTTAAGGCAGGGTCCTCTTAGCTGTCTTTGAATCTCCAGTTCCTGGTACTGTGACTAACAAACAGCAAATACTCAGTGAAAAATGTTGATGTGTACGCAGAGCTGACTGAAATGCACCTAAACAATGATGTTTAGTGATGGTGATACTTGCTAATCTAAAATTGGTTCTAGGAATGAGGATGCTGTGCCTTGGAAAAGTGGTTTTCAGCCTGGATTAGGTGAACATCAGAATTGCCTGTGAAGCTCTAAAGGGGGGTGGGGGAGGCAGATGCCCTAGCTGTGCTCTCACATTTCACAGGGTGAACCCAGAGCAGGTGGTTAGGGGTTTTGTTTTTTTGTTTTTTTCCCAGCTCCATGGGTGATTCTGATGTGCTAAGAAGCACAGTCTTAGAAGGATTGTAGTTGTTGTCCTCCTCGTGGTAATAGTAAATGATGCTGAATTTCTGTCATCTCTCGCCCATAAGGCAGTTCTGGTGAGAGCCTCTTTTAAGTTGTGAGGAATGGACACTGCTGTAGGCTCAAGAGATGTCGGGACGTAGAGTGACATTAATCCAAGAAGACCACGTCTGACTTGGTTGAAGGGCACTTGATCAAACCAATGACCAACTTGGTCTAAGACTCAGTACAGGCTGAGTAAACTAAAGTCCCACCAGGCTGTTGGGGATTTACATTACTCAGGGTCCTCCTGGGGTTACTGTGTAGATCAAATAAACCGAAGCTGTCGGGCAAGGTCCTCGAAAGTATTTACATTTTAGAATGAGGACCTTGATTTAGTTGAACTATCTTTCACCTGGTTTAAGTATTTAGCAGTATACCTTCTGGCAAGTTTCTACATCTCTTTCAGCCTGTTTTCTGTAAACTGGGGAAACCAGATTTTTACGAGGTTGTATTACAGATTTTGTTACTTGCCTCACCCAGTGGCTGGTACACAGGAACTTCATTCCAGCTTAACAGATGTTAGTTACTTCTTCCTGGTAGAAGAGAAAGTCCTTATGGACTGTCTTACATCCCAGCAAAGGTCTTTTCAAAGGTCTGAGAGAAAGTAAATGTGAGCAATGCCCCTCCCCAATTGTGTATATAATGTAATTATTCTGCTGCATCGAGTCATTTTATGAGGTTATATGTGATTTTTAGGATGTTGACGGGCTGACAGGATTAAAGCTTCCAGGGCCGCGCTGGCTGGTGTGACTCAGTGGACAGAGTACAGGCCTGAAAACTGAAAGGTCCTGATTCCAGGCAGGGCACATGCCCGGGTTGCTGGCCAGGTCCCTACTTGGGGGTGTGAGAGGCAACCGATCAATGTTTTCTCACACACTGAAGTTTCTTTCTCCCTCTCCCCCCTCTCTGAAAATAAATCAATCAATCTTTAAAAAAAAAATTCTGGAGCCACAAAGGTGCAAAACAGGCCTGCAAGTTACTAATAGAAAAGGATCGGATTTTAAAAAATTGGTCAAGCCTTTACCTTACTCTAAAGAGGGCACAATAGTTTCAGAATCTGACTTTCCAGCCAAGGAGTATCTGGTAACTAGCACCAGAGCCAGAGCTATAGAGGCAATAGGAATGGAGAGCTCAGCGAGGAAGACCTGCCCACCCCCACCCTCAGCTCCCCAGCCTGAGGTGGAAAGCCTAAGATACACAATTTTGGACCAGGCTGTGTAAAGTCATAACTGGGTGTCCTGAAACTCTTAATCTGTCATTGGGTAATAAGACATTTCAAGTCAAATGTTCAAGCTGATTTCCTCAGACAAGAGAGATTATACATCACACAGAAAATATTGCACATGACTCCTTTATTATACTGATCTGGAAAAAACATTTTGTAGTTATGCTCAAAATGTGTGCTGAGCCCAAGTGGCAGGGCCAAGCAACTGGAACATGATTCGGAAATCAGACACAGTGAAAGACACACCTGGACGTTACCGAGCGATTCCACAGCTGTGAGACAGTAAGGCAGGGGAGGGATTCTAACGCACAGCAGGACGGACTCCCACCCCTTACAGGTCAAGGAGCTCATCCCACCGTGACGTGAGGAATGGCCTGTTCTGTGATGATCACATGTGGGAATATTTCAACCGCCACTAGAAACCCCAGAAGGGTTTTTGTTTTGTGTTTTTATATATATATATATATATATATACACACTTTTTTTGTAAAAGTAAATGCAAAACATAAACATTCAGTATTGATCCCAATCTTTTGGAGCTGGCTTTTCGGGGCCCAGGGAGGAATTGATAGTTTGAATAACCATGCATTCTTCCCTGGCTGGAATGACTAGAGAGCCTGCCCCCCCCCAACCCCGCCCCCACCAGTCACCTGACTACAGAATAGGACAGGAACACAAAGAGGCTCTCTTGCCTCCTCATTGGTCACGCGTTTACATGGCTCCTCCCTATCCCCCTACTCAATCAGGTCCTTAGTAATTTTTTTAAAAAAGCACTAGCAAAAAAACCAGAGTTTTACTACATCTGGACTCTCTTGACTAAGAGTCTTCCTCAGCCTGGACTCAGGCCCCAGGCCCCAGAGGTGCCACTCTGACTAGACTGCATGAAGGGAGTGGGTGCAAGAAACAAAATGGCTGACATGAAATTAGGAGCCACTGGTCCCCATCCGCAGCTACAACTTAAGATGCCTACAGACGTGGTCAGTGTGACATGTGCACAGGAGTGATGCAGAGGAATGGGATGGGCAGGGAGGGTGTCCTTGGGGAAGTAGTCTGCCTGCTCGCCTTCACTTCTTGGCCTTGCCCTGGGCGGCCACAGCCTCCATGGCTTTACGGACGGTCTCTTCATCCCCCAGGAACTGCATGGGCTTGATGGGCTTCAAGTTCTTGTCCAATTCATAGACAATGGGAATACCAGTCGGCAGGTTCAGCTCCATGATAGCCTCTTCAGAGAGACCTGAAAATGCCCACCATGATTGCCAAGCAAGACAGGACTCCACAACACCCCTTAGGTTTACTATTTATCCTCCAGGTGACAAAGGGCCTTGGTAGGAATTAAAACAAGATGCCCTTTCTGAAATTTGAAATAATGATCTGTATTATATAGCTCAGTCACCCAGGGAGTGCCCCCAATTCTTACTTCTCAGCCACTGAAAAGCAGGAAAAAGTATGAAAGGTATGTACCACGGATTGACCTCCCAAAGTGGGGTCCAAAAGCACACAGTGGGGCAGGACTTAACTATGTCTCAGATGTACTATGTAGTCCATCCAGTCTGCCAAAATCAGCACATCTGGCCTCTAGACCTTCAGGTGAGACAACTTAAGATGTGAACTGGAACCCTGGCCAGGTGGCTACATTGATTGGAGCATCATGCTGCTCACCAAAAGGTTGCGGGTTCAATCCCCAGTCAGGGCACTTACCACTGGCAACTAATCAAAGTTTCTCTTACATCTAAGTTTGTGTGTGTTTCTCTCCCTGCCCCCCATTTCCTCTTTCTCTAACATCAATGAACATACTCTTGGGTGAGAATTAAAAAAAAAAAAAAAAAAAAAAAGATGCAAATTGAGATTTGTGTGTGAAATTGTGCCAGGTTGTGATTAAGGTATGATGATTAAGGATTTTATCCACAATTTCAACTGGCAATCCTAGTCTAGAGGTGAGCATCTCAAACTTGAATGTGTATCTGAATCACCTGGGTGGTAGATGCAGCTTCTGAATCAAGTTTGAAGTGGGACCCCAGGGGATCCGGCCACCTCTGCTTCTCCAGAAGATGCTTTGAGAAACAAGGGTACAGGGTGTTTCCTCTAGGAATCAACCCAGACTATCTCTAAGGCTAACATATGCCCCACCCTTTCCAGAAGGTTTCCTTCATACAAAGTAGTTAAATCCCCAATTAGTGGCAGTTTTGCTTATCCCTCCATGAGGACCCCTCTGAAAACCATACATACCCTCCAGATGCTTGACAATGCCCCGAAGGCTGTTGCCATGGGCTGCAATCAGTACCCGTTTCCCCTCCTTGATCTGGGGAACTATTTCTTCATTCCAAAAGGGCAGAGCTCTGGCAATAGTGTCCTTCAGACTCTCACAGGAAGGAAGCTGGTCTTCAGTGAGGTCCGCATACCTGCGATCCTAAACAACAAAAAACCCAATCCACTCTCTTCAGTTATTAGCAGTTGCATCTATTCTGTCCATTCCTCACTCCCTAAGGGGTCAAAGTGATAGGTAAAGGTCTCTCCCCAGAGCACAGAATGAAGCCTCAGCTTCATTGGAAAGAGATCATTATTATCCTTTCTCCCCCACCACCCACTACTAGGAAAACTAATAGTTAGTTCAAAGAAACATAATTTAGAAAAGGAGAACAAGGCTCTTCCCAATTCATTCTATCTTATGGCTTTGGAAGGCCCTACCCTATAGATGAGTTTTACAAAATATGGCAGTGGAGATATAACAAACAATTGATTAAATTTTTTAACAAATGAAGGCCATTTCTTGGAGAAGGGGGATTACAATGAATTATTTTAACATAAATTATAAGGTCAGTGGGACTAGGCTGTACTAATAAAAGCTACAGAGTGAGTCCTAGACTCTTAATCCCTGGCCCTCGGTTGAGTGAGCCAGACCTCACTTTGTACAGACTCGTACGTACCTTACTGATATTGCTGTAGAAGGGATGGTCAGGCTCCATCGGTGGTGGTGGGACATCATAGGAGCGCCTCCAGATCTTCACCTGGGCCTCACCGTGCTTGGCAGCAGTTTCGGCTTTATTAAGGCCAGTCAGACCCCCATAGTGCCGTTCATTGAGACGCCAAGTCCTCACTACGGGCAGCCACATTTGGTCAATGGCATCCAGCACTGTCCAGAGAGTCCGAATTGCTCTCTTCTGCACTGAGGTGAAGCAGATGTCAAACTCATAGCCGGCATCTGGAAATTATTAAGTTCCAAGTGGTAAGCTAGTCAGGTTGACTCTGGAGTCAGAGTTTTCTTACATATAATTTCCATACACATAGTCCAAAAGAAAAATATTGGGCTAAATACTCAATTTTGTATACTCTAACAGGAAAAACTGGAATATTTCACCTCCAGGGAAGATAAAATTTATCAACTTACATTACAAGTTGATGACATACCTCCCAGTGGTTTCCCAAAAATGCATTTAACCCCAGGCCTAAATGTACTGTCAGCCAACTAACCTGCCATCTGTACTGCCTATCCTAATCCCCAGAATTCTGTGCTTTAGTTAAACACATTTTAAGACTTTATTTTGGGCCCTGGGTGGTGTGGCTCAGTGGATTGAGTGCCGGCCTATGAACAAAAGGGTTGCTGGTTTGATTCCTAGTCAGGACACATGCCTGGGTTGCAGCCAGGTTCCCAGTAAGGGGTGCATGAGAGGCAACCACACATTGTTTTCCCTCTCTTTCTCCCTCCCTTCCCCCCTCTCTAAAAATAAATCTTTTTGAAAAGGAGTTGTTGGCCCAACCACTAGGTTACAATGATTAATCTTACATCATGTCTCATCAAAAGTTATTCTCCCTCCCTCCTTAAGGGGGAATATGGCTCTTCTTTATTATGGTTTAGGCCAAGAAGACAGTCCTATTTTCCTCCATGAGGCTACAAAGCCTTCTTTGGACTTTAGCACACTTTCCTGGATATTGCTTCATATTGAGGTTGCCAACAGTCATTAATGAAATGTGAAGTGAATTTTCCTGTCAGTCATTCAACTGAAAATGAGGCAAATAAGAACTACCCTGGTGGGGGAAGAAAGGATTAATCACTAGGAAACCACCACCACCCACAAGGGAAGAGGACAGAGCTCATCACTGAGCCTCAGGACAAGTCCTAGTAGGCTTGGCTACCATCTCCCTAACCTTAAGGGGAGAAAAAGGGCCCCAATAAAAAGCTGAGTCACTGGGAAGCAACAACCCACAGTGCAAGTCTCAGCTCCCATGCTGAAAAGCAACTGGTTATTTCACTGCAATTACTTCCACTCTCAATGGGATACACAAAAAGGTCCCCAAGGAGAGAGGCAGTTCCCCTTAGGACTCTTTAACACAACTCTAAAGCCTCTTCCTTTAACTTGCCCATCAAAAAAGTATAGTCTGGGGCACTCCCAGGGATGGATTTGCGGGTGTGGTGTGGTGTGGACTCCATCCTCCCCCAGGAGCAAGACTGCAAGGGAAAACTCAGTTCTCACTAGCTTCCTCCCGGAATCAAATTCAGGAGTATATAAATACTACTATCACTTTTTTTAAAGGTTTTGTTTATTTTTAGAGAGGGGAAGGGAGGGAGGGAACATCAATGTGCGGTCATCTCTCATGCACACCCCCCCCACCAGCTGGGGACTTGGCCAGCAACCCAGGCATGTGTCCTGACTGGGAATCGAACCAGCAACCCTTTGGTTTGCAGGCCAGTGCTCAATCCACTGAGCCACACCAGCAAGGGTGCTACTATCACTTAAAGCCCCAATGAACTTAATGTATTTATTTCAGGTCTTTTATATTATTAGATTATTCATAATGGTCTTCATTATTCAGAGTTTTGCTTTTAATCTTTCATTTTTTAATATAATCATCTGTGATGCCCATAGTAGGTATTAAAAATTTTAATGGGACTTTTTAAAACTAATGCTACCTAAAAAATAAAACTAATGCTACTGGCATTTACTTAAAAACTGAAAGAGGGTCTGTTATTTTAACATTACAAATTTAACCTTTTGATCAGTCTTAGAGCACAGCTACAATTTTTTTGCCACCCAAGACAGACCCATACAGTTCTTCCTGCTGGGCAGCAGGAGAGAAAATGGCCTCCTTTACCAGCATGTTGCTTTCCCTGCCTCTCCTAAACAGTATGAGGTCACCCCAGCCAGCCAAAGCATTCACACACCTGCAGCAAAATTACATTTCCCAGACTTTCCAACCCTTTATTTCAAAAGGATCTACAGTGAAAGCAAGAAGCTAGAGAGGGCAACCTGAGGCCAAATACCTGTTCCACATCAACCAGACATCAGTGACCCTTTTAAATAACTGTTTCTTTGTCCAAGGGTTAGAAGGGAGCAGAGCCAGACATGGCCAAAGCACCTCCTCAGTCCAAAGATTCTTCCACTTGCTGGCAGCAGGGAATGCTCCTTCATTAGCATTTCAAAATCACAGACCTATCTGCCAAAGGGGGCAACCCTGCCTAGGCAAGCTTATCTCACTACCACTTCCACCTCTGCCCAGCGTCCTTGGCGAGCAGCCTACCAGTTCCTCACACCCGCGGGGTTACTCAACCCCAGAAGTGAGGCCAAGGCACTGGACTAGGAATAAGATATGACCTTGGACAAGTCATCTTTCCAGTTCTCACTATCCCAGCTATAAAAGAGGGCCAAGAAGGGATGGTGTGGAGGAGCATAAAATCTGCATACTTTATGGAGCTGTGGAGAGGATCGACTCCATTCATTCATTCATTCATTCATTCATTCATTCAAATACATTTGCGGATACATTTTGGGCACAGGATTTGTGGAATACTGCTCAGCGGCAAAGGCCTACGCAAGAACGTGGATTTCTTCGTTTCTTGGATCCTGCTGGATCCCTCCAGCTCCGTGCCACTCCCTCCACAGTGGGAGATAAGCGTGTGGCCCGTTGCCTCACAGGATCCACAGCAGCCTCATAAGAAGGCTTGGTTACAGATGCTGGAGACCCGGACATTCAATTTGACCACCTGTCCCCGAGTTACTAAATGCTCAAACTAGAAAGGAGAATTTCGCAAGGCTGTGTCGTGGAGAGCACAACCCGCTGCAGAGAGGTTGCCCCAGTCCACTTCCTGGCACGCGGCCCCTCACACTACTGGGTGACCTTGAGCAAGCCGGACCCCGCCCCCAACCCGGGCCCATTTTCTCAAGTGCAAAATAAATAATGACGAGATGAAATCCAAGGTCTCGGCCCTCTCCCGGAGGGCGCGAGGACAAGCCAGGAGGCCCTGAGCGAGGGGTGCCCGCTCGGGCCTTCACACCCTCACCCACAGCCCGGCCCGCTCCGCACCTCGCAGCGCCTGCCCGCCACGTTTCGCCTCTTCGTGCCCCGCCGGGCTTAGGTCGGCATCGTACCAGCCGCTGAAGCGGTTCTCCAGGTTCCACGCGCTCTCGCCGTGCCGGATCAGCACTAGCTTGTAGGCGGCCATGGCGGCGGTTCCGAGTACGA
>PVKU01003586.1:50283-174234 GCA_004027475.1 Anoura caudifer
GGGGGGGGGGGGGGGGGGGGGGGGGGGGTGAACCTGGTACCCCAGGGCGCATGCGGCCTCTGCCGTCAGCCCCGCGTCCACCGCGGCGGTCACGGAGCGCACGTAAGCGCCCTGACCAGCGGGACCCTTGGGTGGTGCTGGGGCGTACGTGCCGGCCAGAGTGTTCAAAAGCCACGCTGCCCTTCTTGTTAGCTCTCATTCGTAAGACTCTCATTGTAATAGCCCTTATCATTTGAATCGCTCTTAGCTCCACCATACACAGACCTTGATTCATACATGAATCACGCTGTCATTCTATTTGCTCTGTGTCTTTGGGCAGTTCGTGTAACTTCGCCCAGCCTCCTCTGTAAATGGACATCATAAATACTTAGCACGTGCCCATTACCTGGAAGATGCTTGGTAAATAGCTGTGTTGATATCATTTCAGTGGGCACTGATCTATTTTACACGTAAGGCTCTGACCGCTGGTTCCAAAACCATGCTCTTTATCCCACATCTCCTAGTCTCGCTCAGCCTTTAGACCTTCTGGGTCTCCAACAGAGAAGCAAGCCCTAGAACCCTTCAAATATTCTGGAAAGAGAAGAGCCTCCACCTGTTCCTCCACCCAATCAGCAGTTTAAATGTGTGCTTCTGTGGACAGCTCTGTGCTGCCCCTGCCACAATGAAGTTGAGCTGTGCGCTATATTTTGACAGAGATTCTAGAAAAGTTTTTGACACACACTCATGAAGCAACTACTGTGCAGCAGGCAGTGTTATAAGTGTTTTGCAAACGTTACCTTATTTACTCCTCAAATCCTCAAAATGTTCCTATGAAGCAGGTTTTCCCATTACTGATGAGGAAACTGAGAGAAGAGATCACTTGTCCAAGGTTATAGGATCCAGGATTCGAGTCTAGGCTGGCTGGGCTACCAAATCCATGCACACTCTTACCTGCTACTCTCTATGGCCTTCACATTTTAATCATTTGTTGACTTCGAAGAGTGGGAAGGATTTGAGAGGCAGAAAAAAAGGTTCTTTGGGAACAATATGAACCAAAACACATAAGATTGGCTTGTAGATAAATCATCATAATTGCTATTGTTGCTTTAGTGTGTCAGTTTTTTAATGTATTATCTCAACCCTCTAGCAATTCATATAATGTAGGGGCTGTTATAGCTTCATTCCACAAATGAGAAAACAGACCCAGAGAAATTATTTATCCAAAGTCACAGCTCAGAAGTGAATGAGAAACCATGGTTCTAACCATAGTGTTCCACAGCCTCTGTCCTCTGCAGCTGGGAGAAGATGGCATTCCATGACTGGAGAGGTGACTAGGGTGAATCCAGCACTAATAGCTATACCCAGAGCTCAAAAATTCCAGGGCTGCAAAGCAGGGACTGTGCTGGAAGGACTCCGTGTTCAAACTGCAGGTATGGCCCAAATGGGAGTCCTTGAAAGACTTCCTCTTAGGAAGCTCTCTCTCTGGTCAATCCTGCTGCTTAGCCATCCCAACCTGATGCCCAGGCCCTCCCAGGGAGAGCTTAACATTGGCTTTTCAGACTGCACTTTCTATTCTCTGCTTTGGCCCTAATCCATGCTCGCAATCTAACTCCTGCCATGTGCCTTTCTCTTCGCCCTGCTCTCTGCTTCTATTCAGGGTTTCTATACTTTTGTCTAGCTGGGTCTCACATTTCTGAAATGAATAAAAAGTGTGAGAAGGGAGAGATCTGAGTACAGATATATCTCTGTTTCTGGTTAACTGTGGGACCTAAAATGGGTCACTCAAGTTCGCATCTTCAGTTTTGCCCTCCATAAACTGGGACAATAATCATATTTATAACCACCTAAAGTACTGTTGTGAGAAATAAATGAGATGTGTGTGGGAAGCACTTAGCGCTGTGCCTAATAGTCATAAATAATAATAAATATTCACATGTTAATAAAAAATATTACTAGCAGTGTGATCAAGAAGGCAAAAAAGATTTAACAAAGAGCACCATTTCAAAGGGTGTGAGCCCTGGCTGGTGTGGCTCAGTGGACTGAGTGCCAGCCTATCACAACATACTTCAGGTTGCCAATTCAATTCCCAGTCAGGGCACATACCTGGGTTGCTGGCTGGGTCCCCAGTTGGGGGTGTGCAAGAGGCAACAGATCGATGTATCTCTCACACATTCACATTTCTCTCCCTCTTTTTCTCCCTCCCTTCCCCTCTAAAAATAAAATAAAGTCTCAAAAATAAATTAAGTTTTTTAAAAAAGGGTGTGAATCTGGAGGTCCATGGACAGACTTCCATTCCAGCAGGATGGAAGGGGATGGCTTGCCGAATGGGATTGTAACTGGAATAATTAGGATACTTTGGGCAGGAGGCCAAGGGGCATCTGTGCCACCAGCCTGGAAGGAGTTCACAGATCCTTTTTTTTTTTTTTTCCACCAACCCTTTCTGCCTCTTGAAGGAGTCTATCATCTCTTTGGAATTCTAAGAAACTCTGATAATTTTACAGGCCTCACAGGATATCTACCTTGATCTACCTTGATCAGTTTTGTGGGGTTTTTTAAATGTATGCATCAGATCTACTCAACTAGAAACTCCTTGAGGATGGGCACATGCACTTAGCATGATGCCTTTCCCTTAGCAGACTCCCTCAGTATCCTTGACTGTCTGAACTGGGCAAGACCTTGAAAATCCTCAACTGCAAGCCCCCACCTCCTGGCATCCCCAGTTCACATGTAACAGATGAGGAAAGTGAGGTGAACCACTCCAAACATAAGGAGATAAGCAGAGAACCACGTTCATCAGTGAGAAGTCAGAGATGATCCACAGAGATGCCCCCAAGTTGGAGTTTGCTGTGTCAGGAAGAGAGGCAGGGGCCCAGAGAGATATGAAGAGCGAGGGGAATGGGAAGGACCACTGTGAGGACCATCAAGGCACTGCAGCTGGAAGATAAGATCCGTGGCCTTCCACTCAGCAATTATTGCAGCATCTATCACAGCATCACAAATCTGCGAAGAAGCTTAGAGCCTACAAAGCCAAGGTGATTTCTCAAATGTCAGTAAGGGTAAGGATAAACCAGTGTGTTTTGCCTGCCACTACATTTTTAAAATTTTGTTAACTCTATTGACAAGACACATAGACATTTGTCAGGGCTGATTCCTGACACATTCACATATTCTGAGAATAAAGCAGGTGCGAGGGGCTCTGATCACAGAGTAGCCTGAGACTTCTAACCAGGTCACTGCCCTTCCTCTCTGTCCTTCAGGAAGCAACTGTGGCCAGTAAGTCCCCTTGCTGCATAGAGTGTGGGCCTGGGCATCTGTGCTCTCAGAGCCTTCTTAGCTGTCATCTCCTGAGCCAGTGGCACTCACCCATGGCAGCCCTCTTCTCTGCCAGGGGCCTCCAGCCAGCCTCTAAACCCTTAGGGCAGACAGCTTCCCTTCTAGCTCAGCGCTGTAATTCCTCAGACCTCAGGGAAATTCCCAGGACTCTGACAGCTTTCCAACAGCCAGCTTATTGGTTAAGCAGTGGCAAAAACTCACACTAGGATCACCAGTGGTCACAGCCCTATTACCCCTTCACTGTCCCTTAAAACAACAAAGGCCCCTCTGAGCCTTCCTTTCCCATTTATTTTAGCCACAGAAGAGTATCTCCCTCTTCAAGCTCCGAGTGAAAGACCCGATTTAGAATTGTGGTGGGGCAAACCAAGTCTTCTGCTGAGCGGAAGGAGGGGCAGCTGCCCACACACAGGACTCCCTGTCAAGACACCACATGTCTTTACTTGTTGAACATCTTGTGAACTCACTGCCGGATGTTCAGGTCTCCGGGGTGTCTGAGGAGGAGAGGATTTCTGCTTCGGAGAGGGAGTGAGCCCAGATGATGATGGCTTAGGCCTCAAGACTCTGGGCTTCTAGAAAAGAAAGCAGTCCTTCAAGGAGGGATAAAATGCATGCTCCAGCCCTGTCAGGTCACCATCTGAAGATGAACAGAGACAGAACTGGTGCAAATGGAAAAGAAATAGGAGAGTTTGGCTGCAGGCTTGTGGTGTCTTAGAGCTCCCCTGACAGCAGCCTCCCACCCCCACCCACCCTGCTCAGACCTCAAAACCAAGCATCAGACTAGAGTGTCTGGCCCAGCCATAGTACAAGCCCTTTTTTCTGGATGAAGGAACTCATTCAGTGTCTAAAAAGAAATTATCAGGGGCATGCCAGGCTCTCTGCCTCCAGACCCTGTGTGTGATAACTGTGATGACAAAATGCTCAAAGCCAGTGCTGGCTGGTGTGGCTCAGTGGATTGAGCACTGGCCTGCAAACCAGAGTGTAGCTGGTTCAATTCCTGGTTGGGGCACACGCCTGGGTTGTAGGCCAGGTCTCCAGTGAGGGGCATGTGAGAGGCAACCACACATTGATGCTTCTCTCCCTTTCTCTCTTCCTTCCCCTCTGTCTAAAAATAAAACAATTTTTTTTTAAATGCTCAAAGCCAGGCAATAAGCAAACCCTTTTGATTCTTCTACTTTGCTTCACATAAAACTGTTTTCCTTTCTACATTTTTTTTATTAAATTCTAAGTATAAAACAGGTAGGCACTTTGTTATTTGAGAATAATTTGTGGTTTATTTAGTGAATGGCTGGGAAATTAGTAGTATGTTAGTCCAAGATCTCTGAGAAGCAGTTGCCAAGACACGATTTACATAAAGTGTATGCCTGAGACAGGAAATGCGGAGGGGATAAGACAAGGCTGGCAGAGCAGGCGTGGCCCAAGTGAAGGGTGGAGAGAAGGAAGTTTGGGTGGGTGGAAGCATCTTAGGCTGCAGTGCATTTCTTAGGGAAATTCAGCCAGGCTGTTGGGGAATCTCTGAGCCAAAATCATCCCTCGGTGAAGTCCCTGGTCTCCTCTGACCAGGCCAACATTTGTATCCTTGATGCAGGGCTACTGAGTCGTGGCTGGGCAGCCCATAGGCATCATGACCTCCATCTAAGTGCCATGAGGGGCTTCAGAGTGACCCAGCTGGGACCCTCAGTCAGTCAGCTGTATGAGACCCTAGGGGCATATTCTCATGGCTGCCACAAGTACATAAATTTGTCAGAATGTTTGTAGGTCAGCACTTAGTGACTACTTCCTGAGGAAAACTATTAATGGTACCTGTCAGCCAACAGCAAGGCGACCAAGTTCCCAATATTCCTGTTGAGGATTTTGCCAGGGATAGGGCACAGGTGCTGTTATATATCTGACTGCAGTGGAGGGAAATGCCTGTCTCCCAGAGGTCACAGCAAAAGCTGGCTCAGGGTTGTCCAGCCTAGGAAACATGGACAAGAGAAAGCAACCATCAGAAAC
The DNA here is from genome assembly GCA_004027475.1 of Anoura caudifer. NCBI lineage: Eukaryota > Metazoa > Chordata > Mammalia > Chiroptera > Phyllostomidae > Anoura > Anoura caudifer. The sequence goes on from PVKU01003586.1 coordinate 55,588, forward strand.
CCTCATGAGTTCCTTAAATGGTTAAATGTGAGTTAACATCTGATCTAGCAACTCCTCACCTGGGTGTACACTCAAGAGGACGAAAGTTTATGTCCACACAAATGTTTACAGCGGCATTATTCACAATAGCCAAAAGTGGAAGCAACCCAAATGTTCACCCACTGAAGAATGGATACCTCCGTACAAAATGCGGTTCTTCTATACAATATGTTATTCAGCCATAAACAAGAATAAAGCACTGATACATGCTACATGGATGAACCTTGGAAACATGTTCAGTAAAAGAAATCAGACATGCCTTGGCCAGGTAGCTCAGTTTGTTAGCATTGTCTCAATACACCAAGGTTGTGGGTTCCATTCCCGGTCAGGGCACAACCAAGACTCAACCAGTATATGCATAACTAAGTGGAACAACAAACTGATGTCTCTCTCTCCCTCTCAAATTAATAAATAAAAAAATTAAAAAATCAGACACAAAAGGTGACATACGGTATGATTCCATTTATATGAAATGCCCAGAATAGTTGAATCTATACAGATGGGAAGTAGACTAGTGGTTGCCTAGGGCTGGGGGGTTCAGGGGTGATGAATAAGGAATACTGGGTTTCTCTGTGACGTGATGAAATGTTCTAAAATTGACTGTGGTACCCTGACTGGTATGGCTTATAGGTTGGGCATCATCCCGCAAACTAAAATGTCGCTGCTTTGATTCCCTGTCAGGGTTGCCTGGGTTACGGGCCAGGTCCCCGGTTGGGGGCGTGCAAGAGGCAACCAATTGATGTTTCTCTCCCTCTCTTTCTATCTTCCTTTCCCTTTCTCTAAAATTAAGTAAATACGTTCTTTAAAAATTTTTTAAAAAGAAAATAAAATCAACTGTGGTGATGGTTGCACATATCCACGACAATACTAAAACCATTAAACTGCACACTTTAAATGGGCAAATTGAATTACTATGTGAGCTATATCTCAATGAAGCTTTTTAAAAAAGCTTTAAAAATTACTTTAAAATAAAAACAACAGTAAAACTACATGAGTTTGGCCACCAAAAGCCATTGCTCAACAGCAGGGAAGTGGGTGTGGGTGGAGAGCTTTGGGGGACCTACTGTGGCTGCTGTGCTGCAGCAGACCAGCTGTCTGCCTTCAGTGCTAGTCCTGATGCAGCTCCAGATCTCCCCAGGCGGTTCCAGGGGTGACCCTCAGGGGTGCGGTTAGGCAAGCACACGTGGTTCTTGCTGAGCCAATGGAGAGACAAAAAGGAGGGATGGAGAGGCCTCAGTGGAGGCAGTGACAAAAACTGTGAAGTCAGGTCCCCACACTCTGTTGGGTGCCTCACATCGCCTTCCCAGACAAGTGGCTGGGAGTCCAGGCTCCTAGGTCCCTTTTTGATTTGGTATCTGACCCTGGACCAGGGCCCTCCCCTGCTATAAAACTAATTCCCCTGATCCTTGTAGTGGATAACCCCGACCCCAGGATCTTGGAGGGAGATGACAGGAACTGGGCCTTGTGGAGACAGCCTGGACCAGGCAGGTGTCTCATCCCAGGCAGCCTCTAAATCCTTCTGGAGATTTATCACCCTGAGCAAACATGGCCCACTGCTAAAGTAACAGTGGGAGGGTGAATGATTTGAGCTAACGAACACTTGGAGGAAAAAAGTTCTCATACCCAAGGAGAGACTTCCAGTTGCCTGTTGCCATGGCAACGAGCAGTCACCTCCCGCCCCCCCATACACATTTTAAACCATTTAATCGATGACAACTCATCTTTTAACTGAACAATAGCAGTTTGCCTCAGTGGGCATGCTTCTGTAAGCCAGCCAATCAGCAACAGCCACACTGTGGTTTGTCATCCTGTCCCTAAACCCTCCTCCTCTGAGGTGCCTGCTGACCTTCACACGTCCCAGCACCTAGATCTAGATCATTCTCTTCTCCACTCAAAGAGATTGCACCTAACAGTCACTGCTCCACCTCCTGAAGTAAGAGATGCAGCTTTTGTTTTACATGTGGAGAGGGGGGTCTTTTCCTTAGGCACACTCATATTCTGGAATATTGCCTTCCTGGGGGTAATTTATCCTCACTTCTAGGGCTACTGCTAGCCTCTATGGTGTGACTGGTGAATTTGAAAAGGGCCAACCTTTCTTCTACACAAGGCCCCAGGGGGGACTGAATTTGATTTGAAGAGAGGGTAGAAGGCTGCAATGCATTAAACTAAAAGACTGTATTTCCCAGCCCTTTCTGCAGCTACGTTCAGTTAAATTACTAATTTCTGGCCAATCAGATGTAAGTGGAACTGGTTTAAAGGGAGATGACTTGGCTGGGCTGTGAGCCTTTTGGCTCTTCCTCCCTTACTTTGTACTGAGTCCAGGTATCAGCCTGGATTGTGAGTGTGATGGTTGAAGCTCCTGCAGCCCATCTTTAGAGCGTGAGGTGACACTGAGGATGGAAGTCACACCGTGTGGAAAGTAGAGCAGAAAAGCAGAGGAAGCCCAGGATCCTGAAGACTCTGTGGAGCCACCATGCCAGCCTGAACTTCCCATCTACCTCCTATTGCTTGGATATGAAAGAATTCACCCTGTGTGTTTAAGCCACTGTAGCCAGGTCTGGTACAGCAGCTGAACATGATTCCTTACCAAAAGACGGGTCCTGACCAGAAATGAGGGCAGGGTTGTAGTGGCAAATGAAGAAAGGTTTAATTTTGGAGTAAGGATGAATTTCTGGGCCTCAGGATGCCTGCTTAGAGGGGTGATCATGCTGTTTCTCTTCACCCAGACACACTCTGCCAGTTATGGATACCTACTGTCAGGTGGGAAGAAGGGCGGACTCCACCTTGGTGGTAGTCTGGGCCTTTGAACAGGAGCGCATCCGCCATTCCCAGATTTCAGTCCTCTTCACACAGGAAAGGAAACACATCAGGCCATGTGCTTGTTTCCTCAGATTCACTCTAGAAAGCCATCTCTTCTGCTAAAAACTCTTCTGTGGTTAAATGGAATGTCAGTGCTCCAAAGCTGAGGGACATTTGGTCTTCTGTAACAGCGATGTTCTGTGCATCCTACATGCATTACTTCATTTTAGCCTTGGAATCACAGCCCCATTTTTAGAAGAGGAAACAGCGGCTCAGAAAGTTCAACCCCCTGCCCCCAGTCACACCTAGGATGTGGCCCCAATGGCAGGCTGCCTAAGTCCAAAGCTTGGGCTTTAATGCAGCTCTAGAACTCAGGGAAACCCTCTGGAGCAGCAACTCCACCACCATGGTCAGGATGAGCTGCCCAGGGTGACAGAGGCATTTGCCCTTCCCCAGAGCTTGGGCACCCAGACCCTCCACTTCCTCTTTGTTTGGGCCAATAGGTTAGGCCTCAATTTCCCTTTCCTCCTGCCCAGTGTCGTAACAGACTACAACCCCATCGACCTAAAAGTGGCCTTCCTGCCCTGCCCCAGGCTCAGTGCTTTGGGTGCAGCACCTGTTCCCTCCACATGAGCCTCACAGATGGTTTTAAGAGCAGCGCTACAGAGGAGGCTCCTGGGCTAAGAGCTGGATCTCCTGGCTCCTGCCCATCAACCGACTGTGTGACCTTGGGGGTATCACTGAACCCCATGTTTCCCCATCTGTGAAATGAGGACATTCGCTCTGTCCTCCTCACTTAAATAATAGGTGAGAAGGTGTTTTGGATCTCAAGTAGAGTTTTTTGGAAGGTAATAATTAGCTTATATTTATTGCCTGCTGGCTATGGGCCAGGAAGTATGCTAAACACTTAACGTGTTACCTTATTTAGTTCACATAAACCCTATGGATAGGCTTCTTATCTCCATTTCACAGATGAGGAAAACTGAGGCTCAGAGTGGAAGGTGGCTTGCTGCAGGTCACACAGCAAGTGGTAGTCCTTGGATTCCAACCCAGAGAGTATAACCACAGCACCCATCCTACAGATGTGAGTGGTCTTCATTAGCTATACAGAGTGGCTAATCGTGGAGATGGCTAATACTTCCAAGTGGAAGATGTTGCTGGAATTCAGGGTTGGGGAGGTTGGTCCTTCACCAAGGTGAACGCTGTGGTGCAGGTTTGGGAGAGTCTGTGCTCAGGCCTTCTGGACGCCTCTTGTTCCCTCACCACATGCCTCCTGGAGGAGACGCTGAGCTGTTATCTCAGGATGGAGGGCCAGCAGATGACTGGTGGCTCTCCACTTCCATTCCAGCCTGGTGGTTCATCCAGTTGTGATGCAGACTCATTTGGAGGCCAGCAGGTGTCTACTGCCTAGGAAAAGGATGGGAAGACTGCCATGACTATGAGCCTCTTTACCTCCCCCTGTGATTTGCAAAATCCCAGCCTGCCTACCTGCTATTGCTGCGTCTCTGTAAGGTTTTAGCCTTGGCTGTAGAGCTCCCTCTGGTGGCAAAGATTTACCACTGCGCCCTTCGCACGGTACCGCTAACATTTTTGGAGTTGCGCATATTTTGACACACACACACTTTCTTTCATATTGAATCCTCAGGGTAGCCCAGTGGGGTGGGTGTTATTATCAACACTTTTGAGAATGTGTAATGGAGACTCGGAGAAGTTAAACCCTTGCTCAGTGTCCTGCAGTAAAGCACACATTTGAACCCAATAACTCGCCTCATAATCTAGACCTCTGGTCATGAATACCAGCTTGCTTACTACAGTTTCCAAACTGGGTTTCCTCTTCCTCCACAGGCCACCAGTTCCCTTTTTCTGCCTTACTGCCCAGGTCTCAGCCTGTGTCCCAGGAGTGGGGCCCCACCACAAGGTGGAGGCATTGACTCCTGTGGCCGGGGTGCAGGGTTCTGTGTCAGCGCCTGGCTCTGTCTTCTCTGCAGTGACACTTTCTCACCATCTTGATGCTCCCTCTGCTCTGTGTGAGGACTACTTATTTTTAGGAAGCCGAAAAGTGCACAAACTATGAGTGCAGGGCTCAGTGAATTATCACACAGTGAATACATCCCTGTAAACTCCCTTCTGATAAATAAAAAATTAGAATATTACCACATGGTGACTGCTAGCCTGACTTCTAATACTGTAGATTAGTTAAGCCTGGTTTTGAACTTCATCTAAGCAGAATCACGCAACATGTACTTTTCTGCGTTTGAAGTCGTTCAACTTAGATCGCACCTGCCGTGCATTAACAGTTGTTTGCTCACTCTTGTTGCTGCATACAGATGAATACTGTAATATTCCATTTCACCCGCATGCCACAATTTATTTATCCATTCTACTGTTGATGCATATTTGGGTCATTTCTAATATTTGGCTATTATAAAGACAGATCAGAAAGATATGTCTTTCATGCATGTAAGTATACATCTCTGTTGAGTATACACCCAGGAGTGAATTGCTGGATTATGGAGTATAGTTAGTGTTTTCAGTTTTAGTAGATACTGCCACTCAGTTTCTCCAAGTGGTTGAATCAATTTGTACTCCTACCAGGAGTATGTATGGCCCATTGTTCCACACTGTCATCAACACCTAGCATTGCTAGTCTTTTTTTTTCTTTTTTAATTGACTTGAGAGAGAGGATGAGAGAGAGTGAATTAGAGAAACACTGATTTGTTGTTCCACTTACTTCTGTATTCATTGATTGATTCTTCTATGTGCCCTGACTGGGGATCATACCTGCAACCTTAGCGTATTGCTCTAATCAACTGAGCTGCCTGCCAGAGAAACATTGCTGGTCTTTTTAATTTTAGCCATTTTAGCTGTTCTGGTGAGTGTGTAGTGACATTTCATTGTGGTTTTAATTTGCATTTACTTGTTGGTTGATGAGATTGAGCATCTTTTCACATTTATTGGACACATGGATATCCACTTTTGTGAAGTGCATGTTCATGTCTCCTGCTCATTCTTTTTATGGGATTGTCTGCCTTGTTCTTATTGATTTGTAGGAGATTTAAAATATATTCTGATGTACTTCATTAGTAATGCATACTGCAAATATCTTCTTCCACTCTTTGGCCCCCTTTTAAATGTTCTTTGTGATGTCTTTCCATGAGCAGGATCTCTTACATTTAAATGTATTCCAGTGTACCCTTCTTTTCCTTTACAGTTAGCACTTTCTGTGTCTCACTGAGTAAACCACCAAGCTGTGGGAACTTATGAAAATCACTTCACCTTTTCTGGACTTGGTAAAATGAACAGTTGGTTCAGATATTCAAATAAATATTTGGTTTACAGATATTCTGAGGTTTCCTATGTTAGTAAACTTGTTTTAAAAAGGAAATAAATGACAAAAGGTTGCCAACTCTTTATTCTGGCAGATAACAGTGTCTGATACAACCCTGCCACTTATTTTCACTATTGCTTTATGGAAGAACGGGCGTTTGAACACCAGCATCTTTAGATTGGACTTATTTTATTTCAGAACAATGAAAATACTGACCAGCATGTGGTCCGTGACCTAGATGACCCCTCAGGGTGTCTGCTTCCAATACCAGTGATTCTACTTAGGTGAAATTCAGTATTGCAGTTTTGTGAATTTCACTCCATTCTTCCCTTTACTCTCCATTCCCAGATCCTTGATTCTTGGACAAAAACTCATTTTTTGGTACCTCTTAACTCCCTCAGAAATCTATGTTTTGAGCTTTCAGTTCTGAACTATAAAGTGAAACACTATCTCTGTCTGGCTAAAAACTAATTACAATGATTGGTATTTATATTTATTCTTTAATTTTTATAATTTGTGCCCTTCTTTTAGTCCCTTTTGTCTCCATAACACACATATACTCATTCATTCATTCGCTCTTTCAACAGTAACTTGTTGAGTGCCTACTATGTGCTAGGCACTTTTCCAGGTGCTGAGAATGAAAGTGACAGACAAAACCCCTCTCATTGTGGAGTTTACATTGTGGAGAGGATGCTAGGAGTGTATGTGTTTCACAAGTTCCCCAGTCAGCTGCAACCAGTTGTGAGAAACTTTGTTGCAGGATATTTCGCTCTGTTCAAACTGCTGCAGCAAAACACCACACACTGGGCAGCTACAAATGTGTTACTATTGAGTTACTATGAATGTGCTATTGAGTTGGCTGACTGCAACTCCTAGTGACTCTGTGATCAAGTGATGTCCACAAAGTCCTGTCCTCAACAGCTCTGCTCAGCTTCTGTAGACTTGGGCTCATGGCTTGTTATGGAGGCAATCCATCTCATATATGGTCTTCCTCTCCTTCTGCTGCCTTCTATTTTTCCCAGTATCATTGTTTTTTCCAAAGAACCTTGCCTTCCCAGGATGTACCTGAAGTAGGGCAGCTTTAGTATTGACATTTTTGTAGCTTATGAACAACAGAAATTTATTTCTTACAGTTTTTGGTGGCTAAAAGTCTGAGATCAGGGTGTCAGCATGGTTGGGTAAGGGCCTGTTTCCTAGTTTAGAGTCAGTGCCTTTTCACTGTGTCTTTATGTAGTGAAAGGGGTTAGGAATTTCTCTGGATTCTCATTCATTCATTCACTTATTTATTTTTTCAATAATACTTTTGAAAAAATTTTACTTTTTGTTTTTAGAGAGGGGGAAGGGAGGGAGAAAGAGAGAGAAACATTGATGTGTGAAACATCATTTGATTGCCTCTCACATGCCCCCAACTGGGGACCCAGCCCACAACCCAGGCATGTGCCCTGACTGGGAGTCAAAACACTGACCTTTTGGTTCATAGGCCCGTGCTCAATCCACCAAGCCACACCAGCCACAGGCGGACTCTCTTTTGTAGGCACTAATTCCATTCATGAGAGGTCCGCTCTCAAAACCTAAGTACCTCCCAAAGACCCCACCTCTTGATACTATTATTTTTGGGAGTTCGGATTTCAACATACGAATTTTGGGAAGGACACAAACATTTAGATCACAGAGAGGGGAAAATTTCACATTGTATCAAGTGAAAGAAGCTGGATGCAAAAACTTCAGTTGACTTCCAGTTCATTTAGAACAATGATTTTCAACCTTTTTCATCCTGTGACACACATAAACTAATTACTAAAATTCTGCAAGCACACCAAAAAAAAATATGTATTTTGCTGATCTGACAGCATAAGTAGCTATAACTTTGATTCATTCACACTGTTGGCTACTGCTGTGTTGGCTGTTGCCATTTTTTAATTTGACAATCTAAGGGGAAAGAAGTCAGTGCCCCTGACTAAATAGTCAGGGGTATTACATGTTTTAAAAATTCTTGCACTGTTCCTCTTGTGGCACACCAGTTAAAAATCGCTGATTTTGAAGACTGACTTTCAAAGTGTCTAATTAATTGGAGCTAAAAGAAATTGTAAAATGAATGTTAAAGCCTAACGAGTGAAAACACACTAGGATTAATCCTGGGTCTGAAAAAATCAGATTTACTGATTTGAAGCATGGGAGGCAGTTCCCCTCAAGAGAGGGGAGGGAAGGCTCTTTTGTAAAGTTTGGGTTCTGGCTACAGGATTTTGGAGAGGGTTGCAGGGGATTGGGAATGAGTTCTGGATTGGTTGCTGGTTCTGAAGTGGAACTGGGAGATTAACAAGAGTGGATTTAGTGCTGTTCATCAGGCAAGGAGAGCTTAGCAATTAGGTATCGCCAGGAATAAATGAAAATAGCTAAGCAGGTTTAGAGCATCATTCGCTGTTTTTTCCTCTTTTCAAGCCAAACTAATTTCTACTCTTCCAGGTTCAGCCAGGTTTTGACCTTTCAGATAAATCTGTTTTTATGCTTAAGTTTTGAAGTTAGATTTTAAAAAATAATAGAAATGTAGGTTTGTTTTTTAACCTGTAATGGAATTCCAGTTTTATACTGCTCCCTCCTGTGGCCATGAACCATGGCCCTGTTACAGTTTCAGCCTATGCAGTTCTGAAACAGATGTGGGGGCCCGATTGCCCACTGCCAAGAAGCGTGACTCCCAATGCCAGTTTAGTGAAAAGGAAAGGAATTTATTTTAAAGTTATACAAGTTTAGAATAATAGCAGAATTCTGACGTTAAGTCCCACTCTCTTTAAAACACGAACGCACACACGCTCCTTGCCTCCCTTTTGCCAAATCAGGCCGGTTTCAGAATATGCCAGTTAGGAGGTACCGTCTTTCAGGAAAAAAAACAAACAAATGAACAAAAACCCAGAAGCCCGCGGCTCAATATTCCCTCCGTCTCAGTTCAGCATTCCCCGCTTCTCCCAGTAATCCATGCTTGGCTAGGCAGGTTCTGCAATTCCCAGCATCACCATCTTCCGTGCCCCAGTGTTCTCAACCTCTGAATCCAAATTGCATCCTTTCAATCCGCATGACCAATAGAGTGAATGGCTGCCCGGGCTTAGTTTAAATACTCACCCTGAACCTCCTATGTGTTGCGGTGGCTCCAGCCTCTGGCGGGGATTTCTGCCTCTGGTGCAGGCAAGGTAAGCTTTCCCATTCCCCCAAGCCAGGTTTGTGGGGGACTTCTCCGTGTTTTTTGTTGGGGGGGACCTCTAGCTCAACACTCCGGTTCAACCCTCAAGTAAGAGCCGAGCGTCTCCCTAGGAACACTTCACCCTCCGAAGCGGCTGATTTCCAGGAGTCCCTCAGGAATCTCCCAGCATCACCAGCCTTGAGGGAACGTAAAACCGGATGTTGACTGTTTTGCCACGGTAACGGTCGTAAATCCGGAAGTGGCCTCAGAGGAAGAGGAAGTGAAGCGACCCATGAACCCACGTGGGCCGTGTTTCTGAGTCCCTAGCAGCCGGTCCTTCAAGCTTAGCCGGCATGGGTCGCTGCGGGAAGTTGCCCTCTGGTATCTCCGCCAAGTTGAAACGCTGGAAGAAAGGCCATAGCAGCGACAGCAACCCCGCCATCTGCCGCCACCGCCAGGCCGCCCGCAGCCGCTTTTTCAGCCGGCCCTCAGGTAGTAGGGTCGCGAATTGGTCACGGCCGGCGCCTGGGTTCTAGGCAGGACTGGGTCTGGGTTAGTCTGGGCCTCTCTGACCTAGACATTGAACCTTTCATCTCTTAGATTGTCGTCGGATCTGGTGCCTGCTGTAAAGCCCCACCCGCCCCATTTAACAGATGCGAAAACTCTGTCTACAGTAGGGAAATGACTTGTCTGAGTATCAGAGTTGGGACTCTTGGCTGTACTTAACCTGGCGGCTCTTTTCAAAGCGCTTTTGCCTTCATTTATTTTCCGTGCCCCCTGAGGGCAGCCCCCAGACGATTCCCACCGGCGTTTCTTCCATCAGGACAGGGAAGCAGAAACTTTTACTTGGAGAGTTTTCTAAGTTCTAGGTGTACAGTGGCCTGATGAGGAAGACCGCGTTCAGAATTCAGCCTCTGAGGTTGGGGGCCTAGACTCCACCGGTTCGTTTTCGAGAGGTGATTCTTTTTCTCTTGGCCAAAGGGGTAGAAGTGAGGGTCTTACCTTGTGCCTCCGGTTTGCAGGAAAGAGCGACCTGACAGTTGATGCACTGAAGTTGCATAATGAGCTGCAGTCGGGGTCCCTTCGCCTGGGCAAAAGTGAAGCCCGGGAGGCGGCCATGGAAGAAGAGGAGGCGCCAGCTCTCACGGAGAAGTCCTCGGCCACCTTCCTAAGCGGCCTCTCCGACTGCACTAATGTCACCTTCAGCAAAGTGCAGCGCTTCTGGGAGTCCAACTCGGCTGCCCACAAGGAGGTATCAGGGAGGATCAGGAAGGCATGGGATAGTGAAGAGGGGTCGGGCTCATACTTTTTATTTACTTGCTGTCTGGTGACAGCAGCTGGTATTTCTGGATGATGGGTCACCTCTCCTGCCCTTTGTGTCCCCTACTTACTACTTCTCCTAGGGCATATTCCACTTCTTGCTTTTTCTAACAGCATCTCCTCTGCTCAAGTGTCAAGTCCTTCACAGTAGAAATATTTTCCAAACATTTTTCACTTCACCTGTACCTAGTCTTAATAATATATTTTACTTCACGCAATATATCGAAAATATCATTCCACTACATAATCAATATAAACAATAATGAGATGTTTACATTATTTTTATCATACTATTCAAAATCTAGTGTGTATCTTCCCCTTAACATCCCCATGTGGACGCTATATCTTTATTAGAAATACTTGGTTTGTATTTAGAGTTCATAAAACTTACAGTTGCAAAAGTAGGTTCATATATCCAAGTTCTAAATCTGTGTTTTCCAGTAACTGGATCAGGTATATGTTTTTACATTTAATTGATTACAATTTTAAAATTAAAGATTCAGTTCCTCAGTCACACTAGCCACAGTTCAGATGCACAATAACCTCTTGTCAGCATTACTGTTCTAGACTTTTTTGTATTTTTAGCTATATTTTCTTCAGGTTTACTGAAGCATGATTATATTTTATATATAGTGTTCTGCAACTTTTCCCCCCACTGAACAGTATTTCTGTGTTAATATACATAGTTGCTTCTAATTGTTTTCAATAGTTACATAGTATTTGAATCTATCATTATTTATTAAATAATAACAGTACATTATTAAAGCCCTGTTGGTAGCTGCTTGGTTGTTCCAGATTGTTGCTGCAGTGAACACACTTATACATAAACGCTTGCACATTTGTATAGGTATTTCTGTAAGAGCATCCTAGGGGTGGAATTTCAGCAAAGATGTTCTGAGCTTCCTATGCCCTTGGCCCAGTGGTCTGTACCCTTGGCTCTGAATGCTGCTCATCTTGTCAGTCTTTGGGCTTTCAGAAGATTTATTTGTGAAGGAGCAAGGAAAAGAAGCTACTATTGGGTGAGGTTAGATCTAAAATATTTGTCAGAGGTGCCTTCTCCTTCATGCGCAGATCTGTGCTGTTCTGGCTGCTGTCACAGAGGTGATTCGCTCCCAGGGAGGGAAGGAGACTGAGACTGAGTACTTTGCAGCACTGGTGAGTGGGTGTGACTCAGTGGGGGAGGGTGTTCAGAGCGGCAGGTTATGCCGGCTGTAGAGAGAAGTTGGGTCGCCCTAGCATGTGGGGAGTGAATGACGGCGCTGAACACATGGAAGTACTTCAGTCATTCTCTGGTGGCTTGGTAAGACAGTGGTATTTGCTGCGTTATTCTTGTAAAACAAAAATCCACTACTCTGGATTTAATCCCCTTGATCTGTGAAGATGACTAAGGCTTCATAGATCAAAGTGTGGTCTGGGGTCCCCCAGACCCTTTTGGGGAGTTGGCCAGGTCCAAATTACATCCCAAATAATACTAGAACACCATTTACCTCTTTCACGCTCGCTCTCTCATGAGTGTGCCATGGAGTTTTCCAGAGTTACGTGATGTCTGATGACATTATTTCGAGAGCTAATAGAATTGTGCTTGTGTATTCTTGTGTTTTAAATTTTTGTTTTAATTTTATTATGGTAAATATAAATAGGCATAACCTATATAAACAAAACCTCTTTGGGGAATCCTCAATAATTATTAAGGGTGTAAAAGTTTGAGAACCACTGTTCTAGAGTGGGGTTAGCGAACTACTGCCCGAAGGCATAATCTTACCCACGGCCTGTTTTTATGCAGTCTGTGAGCTTGAAGTGGTTTTTATGTTTTGAAAGCATTGTTAAAACATGCAAAGAAGAATATGCAACAGAGACCATCAGTAACCTGCAAAGCCTAAAATATTATCCAGCCCTTTACAGAAAGAGCTTGCCAGTCTCTGCTGTAGAATAATGAGCTAAATTATACTGCAGTATAGGGTTTTTATCATGTGCCAGACAGTATTCTAATTGTTTCATATATATTAATTCAATTAAATCTCACAATAACTTACAGGTAAGTACTATTATCCCTACTTTACAAAGGAGGAAACTGAGTCACAGTAGATTAAGTTACTAGCCCAAAGACAAACAGTGGCAATGCTGGGGTTTGAACCTTTGACACCTTTTTGGTCATAATCATTCTGCTGGGCACATGGTGTTCCCCAGCACCCAGTTTGCTCAGCGTGGCACATTGCCTGTTCACAACTTCTGATTTGGCCCTCAGATGACGACAATGGAAGCGGTGGAGTCCCCAGAGTCTCTGGCCGCAGTGGCTTACCTGCTGAACCTTGTCCTGAAGCGGTGAGTCCTGTCTTCTGTCTGAACCCCAAGGTTCATTGTGGAGAGGAGAGGGGAGTGTGGATGGAGGGAACAGCATCAGGGAATTGTTAACAGAACAAAAAGATAGTGGAATATTGGGTGGCATTCTGCAACAGGAAGGGGGTGTCTTGGGAGCTTGTAGACAGTGTGAGTGCTGGCGCCTGGGAAGGGAGCAGCCCTGGTGCAGTCTGTGGGGCGGGAGGGATGGGGTGGAATGTTGGCACCAGGTTGTCTGGGGACCTACAGGGGGAAGGCGAGGAGAGGATTGGCCTGAGTTTGTAAGGGCTCATCTTGTGGACAGTACAGGGTTGGGTAGTGGAGAAGGCGAGGGAGGTGGGGAACTCAGGTGCCACAGAGCACTCACGCACTGGGTGTCAGGAAGGATGAGTTCTTGTCCCGACTGTTGCTAACTTGCTGAATTGACAGGCCAGCACTGCCTCCCTCTGACCAGCCTCCTCCTTCAGACCAGGGCTGGAGCCGCACCGTCTGCTCTCAGAGGCCCCTCTGGAGTTCTGGCTTTCCCTGTTCTCTCCTTGCAGTGTGCCCAGCCCTGTGCTCATTAAGAAGTTCTCGGATACCTCCAAAGCCTTCATGGACATCATGTCAGCCCAGGCCAGCAGTGGCTCCACCTCTGCTCTCCGATGGGTTAGTAGTCAGTTATCAGCGTCTCCTCTGGACTCTCAGAGGGACCCTTTTGGGATTTTCTGGAGTCAGTGAGAAGCTGGGCTTTTTACTTGCCTGGCTGAAGAGGGTGGAACTGAGACACTCTGACTCTCCTCTTCAAGGTTCTCTCGTGCCTGGCCAGCCTTCTGCGGAAGCAGGACCTGGAGGCCTGGGGCTACCCTGTGACCCTGCAGGTGTACCACGGGCTGCTGAGCTTCACCGTGCATGCCAAGCCCAAGGTGAGGCTGCCGGGCCGCCAGAATATGGGAATGGACCTGCCACTCCAGGAGGCAGGGTGCAGCTGGTCTGAGTAGGATGGGCAGCTTGCCCAGAGTCCTGGCCTCTTGCTCCGAGGTTCCATTTCTTCCCTCTGAGGCCTCATCTGCTTGGCTCCAGAAGGCGAGGGCAGCTCCTCCCAGAGGAGAGTCATTCCCTGTCAGGCCCTCTGGTCTCTGCTGCCTTACTGGGTAGTGACATGTTAGTTACAGTGGCAGGAGGGTTGCAGGAGGCCAGGCGCGGGGGTGGGGTTTGGAGTTAAACAGGCCTGAGTTGGATAATGGACTCACAGCTTGCACTCTGACTTTGAGCAAGGTCCTTACTTACTCTCTGGGCCTCAGTTTCCCAGCCATAAAAGAGGGATAATAATACCAACCTTGCTGTGAGGGTGCAGGGAGACTCCAGTGTCCCTCACAGGCCTGGCGCAGGAACTGCTCGTGGCATGTGCTCAGCAAGTGGTGGTTGGCCGTAACTCCCTCCTGAAAGTCAGGGCGAGGGTGCCTGTAGTAGTACTAACAGTCACGTGATCACTCTCTGTGTTGAGCACTATCATCCCAGGTGGCTCGTGCCTCTTTCCCTGGGTATCCACCTGGTCTTCCCCTCACTTTCTTCAGGTCTCTGCTGAAATATCACTTTACCAGAGGGACACTTTACTGACTATTGTATAAAAAAATAACAGCCTCATTTTATTGTCTACAAAATACTTGTACCCTCTGGTGGATATTTGTTTGTGGAACATGAGTTGTGTGCCCTGTTCACTGCTACAGTGCTGGCCAGGTGGCCACTTGGTGCTGCTGCTGATTGAATGAGTGAACGGATGCCTGCTGTAAAGGTGAGGACACGGAAGCTCAGAGATGAAGCCATCTGGCTTGCTTAGGACTGTTAGATGAGCTAGGAGGTCAATAGGAGGTGGAGCCAGGGTTCATCTCGTTCGTATACACTCTATATACATGTATAGCTCAGGCATATATGCTTGAAGCTCAGCATCAGACATGTGGGAGGTGTATGGTCACCGCTTGTTGGTGGGGTGTTGTGCCAACCATCCAAGCTGCTGGTTGAATGCTGACCTGGCCCTGACCCCCTTTCTTTGCCCCTCAGATCCGGAAGGCTGCCCAGCATGGAGTGTGCTCGGTAATCAAGGGCAGTGAATTCATGTTTGGTGAGAAGGCTCCTTCCCATCACCCTGCTGCCATTTCCACGGCCAAGTTCTGCATCCAGGAGATTGAGAAGTCTGGAGGTGGGAGCCAGGCTGAGGGCAGGGGGCTGGCGGGGGAAGACAAGGCCTGCTGTAGAACGTGAGCTGGAGTCTCGGCTCCCCTTTGTCTGCCAGGCTCCAAGGAGGCCACCACCACGCTGCACATGCTGACACTGCTGAAGGACCTGCTTCCCTGCTTCCCGGAAGGCCTGGTGAAGAGCTGCAGTGAGACTCTCCTCAGGGTCATGACCTTGAGCCATGTGGTGAGCTCAGGCTCTAGAGCCGGCAGGTGGGGGCACACAGAGGGTGGTGGAGGTACGGCTGCAGGCCCCAGGCCCATGGTGCTGGCTTCTGCGAACCCCCTGGTCAGGACAAAGTAGGTCCTGAGTATCTCCCTGCCCTGACCCTGCTCTCAGCTACAGCCAAGGATACCATCTATCCCTGGCGTCAGCCAGGCTGGGCTGTCCTGCAGGTGCTGGTCCAGCTGGGAGCTGCCCTCTCAGAGGACAGGGTAGAGGGAGGGTGGAACCGTGGTGGGGCTGGTGAAGCATTGGTCCTCTCCCTGCCTTGGACTCTACTTTACCACAGTCACAGTTATTCTCTCTTTTCCTAACTTACTGACATCTGTGTGGTGACCTTAAAGATATATAAAGTAAAAAGAGATCTCGTACATTTCTGTAACCCTTGCTCAATTCTGTTACTTTTTGTGTATTCCCTTGTGTTTTTTTTTCATCTTTTGTTATTGAAGTTGTCAGGGTGACATTGGTTAATAAAATTACATAGGTTTCAGGTGTACAGTTCTATAAAACATCATATATATGTTGCATTGTATGTTAACCACCCAAGTTTGTAATGTCTTTTCATCCACATGTTTTAAAGTATTTACTATAAAAATTGCATGATCCTTGTTTAAAAGGAAAGAACCATTCAGAAATATGTACTGTAAAAAGTACAAGTCTTTTATTTCTCTCCAAGTTTCATTTCCTAAGTAGTGCACCAACTTGCCATGTATTCTTTCATACATTTTCTTGCATAAACTAACGTACATAAAAACATGAAGTACAGCTGGAAGTGTAGCATGCAAGCCATTTATAGCCACTCTTTTATCTTTTAGCCCTTGATGTTAAAAACATTTTGTTCATGTTTCTTGATTGTCTCTGTTTAAGTCATTTAAATTTTTTACTGGCTGCCAAGATTTCTGAAAGTGACAGTGCTCTAAGTGTCCAGGTGTGGGGAGTGTGCCTGAGTTTCAGGGGCTTGGGTCTTCCCCCCCAGCCCACTGGTGGGAGTGGGAGGTTGAGGAGCCCAGGGCTTTGCGGGTTGCCCACTAAGCCTATGTGTCCTCTCCAGCTGGTGACAGCCTGTGCCATGCAGGCCTTTCACAGCCTCTTCCATGCCAAGCCTGGCCCTGGTACCCTGCCTGCAGAGCTCAATGCCCAGATCATCACGGTGAGGCCTGGTGGGGGGAGGGGCAGGGCTCTGTTGCAGGCAGGTGGGATGGTCCTGCTGCTTGTCTGTGGAGTGAGGTTGAATGGGCTGGGCTGGGCTGCCCCATTGCAGGAGACTGGCTGACAGCCAGCCAGGAGACTGGCCATCAAAGCCATGTCAGCACCCACAGGAGCTAGAGGAGCTGACTCTTAACAAATGGTTTTGGCATAGTCTCATAGTATTTTGAGCAGGCGTTCTCAGCCTCAGGGATCTGTGAATGGACTTGGGGAAAGGTACAGAAACTCCCCCAAATTGTTTGCAAAATGTATGTACGTGTTCATGTGCCTTTTTCCAGAGAATGGCTCCGTGGCTTTTGTCAGGTTTACACTGGGTTGTGTGACGCATTACACTCAACTGTTCCTAGAGACTTTTCTTCTCTAGAAGCAGAACTGGAGGGGCTTCATGGAGCTGGGAAGGCTAGGCAAGGGGGCTCTGAGTTCCAGGGTACTTGTGCAGGCCTGCCACTGGGACTGGCTGGTGCCTAGGGATGGTAGGGGTCATTGTCGCTGGGCTGCTGCTGAACGCACGTGCTCAGATACCTGCTTATTTCTTGTCTCGTTTCTAGGCCTTGTATGACTACGTTCCCAGTGAGAATGACTTACAGCCCCTGCTGGCATGGCTCAAGGTCATGGAGAAAGCACACATCAGCCTGGTCAGGTAAGGTGAGGTGGAGAGGCATCCCAGGGCCTCCAGGCAGCTACCTGCCCTGCAGTGCACATGGAAAGGAAGAGGTTTGGAAGCTGGAGAGGGGTTCAGCTTTCTGGGGGTGGTGGTGGTTCCATGTCGAGTGTACTGCAGACCACCTCCTGTTTTTATGAGGCACGGAGCTGGATAGCACAGCCTGTGTTAGCCCAGGCTGATGCCCTTCCTCCCAGAGCTTCGAGGACAGGCCAAGTGTACTGCCCGCTCAGGTGGGGCCTAAGTGTCGTACTAATTTAGTCACCCCTGGCTGTCATCCTGTGCAGTTGGTTTCCTTCTCAGAGGATGTCATCCACTTTCTGCAGGTCTACCCCACTCCCAGCCTCGGTTACTAGTCCCCTCTGGGATCATCCTGCAATCTCAGATTCTGCTTTGTGTCTCTGTGATAACACTCACAGTTGAACTTGGCCATTCAATAGCAGTAGCCTCTTGACAATTCCACTTTTCCCAAGTAAGGCTGAGAAGAAAATAGGTGTGTCAATTGGCAACTTGCATTTTGCTTGGAGGGAGGCCCTCGAAGGCCCCTGAGGCTCCACCCAGGTGGGTCTGTCCTCCCCTCCACCGAAGGGTTCCCGTTGGCCTGCTCTCCCCCAGTGCACCGTGCTGGGTTCTGTGCTTCCGTATGTCACCACGATTACCTCCACCCCATGAGGACAGTCTTAGCCCATTTCATAAACCAGAAGCGGAAGCACTATAAGCCAGGTAGTCATGAGGCTATTAAGGGGCACAACCAAGTCTGCCAGGCCCATGCCTTTCCTGCACCAAACTACCTGTCACCTGGAGGTGCCAGAAAATGGCAAAATAGCCTTGTCCTCTACTTCTTAGGATTTAGCCTATAGAAGGACTCCAAAGTTGTGTCAGGCAGATGTCCCAGGATGTTGTGGCACCATAGCTAGTGGCAAAAAACCTAGAGACAACCTAACTGTGCCCTAGGAGGGGGCTGGTTAAATGGAAACAGTGAGATACTAGGCAGCCATTAGAAATAATTGAAGTAAATGTGTGCATGCTGATGTGCAAAGACCTCCAAGATGGACTGAGAAAAAGCAAGGTGTAGAACAGCATGGGTGGTGTGATTATTTGTATACTCTGGAGCCAGATTACCAGGGTGTGGATCCTGACCCCTCCCTCCACTAGCTGGGTGGCCTTGGGCAAGTTACTTGACTTCTCTGTACCTCAGTTTCCTCATCTATGCAATGGGAATTATAATAAAGTTTAATCTCAGTTTTTGCAGGGTTTCGGGTTTTTTGTTTGTTTTGGAGGGTTTTTTTTTTTTTTTACAAGGTTTAAATTAATTAATGCATGTTACATCAGTACTTGGTTTGTGATAAATGTTACATAAAAGTTAGCAATTGTTATTGTTTTGTATGTCTGTATATGTATAAAAACTGGAAGAGCACTAGAGAAACTTAACCTTGATTTTTCCCTGGGAAGTGCACCTGAGGGTCAGTTGGGAGAAAGGTGTGGTAAGGAAGACTTTAGTATTATACCTGAGGACCTGTTCAAGTTTTTCTCTTTTCTCTTCTTTTTTCTTTTTTTAAACCACCTGTAGCTATTACTTGAATGACAGCACTTGAAAAAAAAATTGCCCACAAGAAGGGTCCTGTAGAGCTCCCCAGATGAGTGACTGTCACTGGACCTGGGCCATGTAGGTCCCCGAGGCCCAGGACCAGGCAGGCCCCACAGAAGTCTCTTGTCTTGACAGGCTGCAGCGGGACCTGGGCCTGGGCCACCTCCCTCGCTTTTTTGGAACTGCAACGACCTGCCTCCTCTCCCCTCACTCTCAGGTGGTGACAGCTGCCACCCAGAGCCTCCAGGTACCACAGCCTCCCACCCTGAGCCCCAGCTTTAGAAGGAGGAGAAGAGAGCATAAGAGGTCTGGGGGACTGCCTTAGGTCGGACAGCTGTGGCCTTTTTTCGCAGGAGATCCTGAAGGAATGTGTTGCTCCCCACATGGCTGACATTGGCTCTGTGACCTCCTCAGCCTCAGGCCCTGCCCAGTGTGTCGCCAAGATGTTCAGGTGAGAACATAGTGTCTGAGATGAGAAGGCGTAAGGTGTACCTTGTAGAAGGTTCCTCACAATGAGAAGTCTCTGCTTGTCACTTCCTCTGGGCCATGCACACAGGGCCAGAACAGCTGTTGGGATTCGAGCACTGGCCACGTGCCGGGTGACAGAGTGAGGTGCTCCTGAGTGCAGACTGTCAGGCCAGTCACCTGGAGCACATTCCTCTACCTCAGTACCTCAGGGTCATCATTAGTTAAAAGGGACTAATGCAACCCTGGCCGGTATGGCTCAGTGGATTGAGTGCTGGCCTGTGAACCAAAGGGTTGCC
The DNA here is from genome assembly GCA_004027475.1 of Anoura caudifer. Lineage (NCBI taxonomy): Eukaryota > Metazoa > Chordata > Mammalia > Chiroptera > Phyllostomidae > Anoura > Anoura caudifer. Next base: position 75,238 of record PVKU01003586.1, read on the forward strand.
AGTTCGATTCCCAGTCAGGGCACATGCCTGGGTTGCAGGCCAGGTCCCCAGTGGGGGGCACGTGAGAGGCAACATTGATGTTTCTCTCCCTGTCTTTCTCCCTTCCTCACCTCTCTCTAAAAATAAATAAAACCCCCTTTTTTTAAAAAAGGGACTAACACAGGTGAGGATTAAATGAGCTAACTATGTGTAAAGTGCTCAGAACAGTACCTGGTACATAGTGAGACGCTCAATAGTGAGGTGCTCAGGACTAGTAGTAGTAGTTCTGGTTCTAGGAGATAGGAATTGGCCCCATTTTATACATGGACAAGCTGAGGTCACCCAACTACTAAGTGGCAGCCTGGCCACGAAGCCCACTGTTAGTCATGTGCTGACGTGCTCTCCACACCTCTGAGAGAAGCCCTTCATGAACACGGCCACTGACCATCCTCACCCTCCTGGTGGGCATTGTGGAGCCTTGGAGCACCAAGCATACTGAGTAGTCACAAGAAAGGGGCTAGGATCCTTGGTATCTCTGCTGGGTCTCTCTGCTCAGCTCCAGGCTGTGGTGTTTTCAGTACTATACCTAGTGAGGAAGTGGCCGCGTTTCCTATGGACACATCTGGAATGGAGTTTCAGGAAAACAGGAATAGAGCCGTACCACCCTTAGCCCATCCTTTTCTCCACACTGACCCCTATTGGCCATTCTTGCCTAAAGTCTCCAGGGGGCTAGATTTTAGGAGATGGAGAGGACCAGGGTTCTTGCCCTGCCTTCCCACGTTGGGTCAGGCCAAGAGAACATGGGACAGTGATGAAGCAGATAACCCTGGCAGGTTATTTCATCTCTGAGTTTCACCATCTGAAGATTGAACAAACAACCTACCTCACATGTTTTTCTTTAAGTGTGAGGTTTACATAAATTAAACTCTCAGTATGGCACTCCAGAATGCCAGTTTGCCCCTTGGCCTTTCCTGGGGCCCTGCCCTTAGTGGTCGCCTGGCAGTCCATAGCTCATGGTGGCAGCATTGACTTCCTGGTTGGGGCTGGGGCGTGGCTGTGGCCCTGACAGCCTGTTCCTTTGGCAGGGCAGTGGAGGAGGGCTTGACGTACAAATTCCATGCGGCCTGGAGCTCCGTTTTACAGCTTCTGTGTGTCTTCTTCGAGGCGTGTGGGAGGCAGGCCCATCCTGTGATGAAGAAGGTGAGTTAGGGAGCCGCTGGGGCCAGGGCAGGAAGTGGCACTTAGACTTTGGGACTGTGGGCTCTTAGAAGGGGCCTGTGACTGTTATCTGTGCCCTTCAACTCTGCCTACCGCCACAGTGCTCATAGCAGGTGCCCAGTACTGTGTCTCTGGGAAGGTGACCAGGCCATTGTGGGAGAAACAGGAAGAGGGGCAGGATTCCCTCCCCCCCATCTGCTCACTAGTGTTGAGTGGAGTCGATGGTTTTGAATAGGGAACCAGTATGATTTTGTCACCCCTACTTGGGTCTTCTGATTTTTAATTCTCTAAATTTTCTGTAATGAACGAGCATGTTTCAATCAGCTTTAGGTGTCAGGGAAGTAACTGCAGCCCAGAATGAACCATCTGAGGATCAGGGATCAGCTTAGGAAGAGGGTGGGACCTGAGGACAGACCCCAGATGTCTCATTGGTAGGCCTCGAGGCACCTTCCTCGCTAACCCACCCCCTCCTTTCACCTGGGAAGGCAGGCTCCCTCGGGGGGCCGGACCTGGGCTCTAGTAGGTGAGGTTGGCAGACTTGGCTTTCTAGGAGAGGTGCATGAGGAGTGACGCTCGGGGAGGGGGCCTGAGGGCTGTGCTGAAGCAGAGGGTGCTGCTCTCTCTCTACGGGCAGCCACTCCTCGGTACACACCGTCTGCTTGCTGCCCGTCACTCACAGGTCTGCCTTTGCCAAACTATCACTTTTCACAATAAACTAGAAACCTACATTTGTGTGTAAAGTCTCCTGATTTTTATATGTTACTAAGGAATACAGAATTTTTCTTTTTAAATTCTGGGGCCCTGGGGAGGGATAAAACACATCAGTGGGTTACGTTTGGTTACTGGTTTGTGACCTCTGACCCAGAGCTTAACTTGGGCCCACGCTCCTGACCTCATCATCCTGAGCCTTTGGCTCAGACTCAGCCATGGGTGCTCGCTCTGGGAGCACATCTTGATACATAATCTCTCATCTCTGCTCCAGTGTCTCCAGTCCCTATGTGACCTGCGCCTCTCCCCTCATTTCCCCCACACGGCAGCTCTGGATAAGGCAGTGGGAGCTGCGGTGGCCAGCATGGGGCCTGAGGTGCTTTTACAGGCTGTGCCTCTGGAAATTGATGGCTCTGAGTAAGTATGACACTGGTTGGCTTCTGCATAAGCCCCAGAAGGGTGAGACTGCTTATTCTCCCCCAGGACGGTATCCACTCCTTTGGGTGAAGTCTCCGTGTGCCATGGGGGGTGGGGGGTAGTCAGTGAGAGAGGCCAGAGCAGAGCTCCTCAGCTCATCAGGGGAAGGATGCACTGTTGGGTGTGCTGCCCTTGGGCTGTCACCTCCTCCTCACTGAACCTTTCCTGCCTCCTCCCAGAGAGACTCTGGATTTCCCACGGAGCTGGCTGCTGCCTGTCATCCGGGACCACGTTCGAGAAACTCGACTTGGTTTCTTCACCACCTACTTCCTGCCCCTGGCTACCACCCTGAAGGGCAAAGGTATGGGGCCCACCACAGTCCTGGGGCTCAGCTGGAAGGGGTCAGGAAAGGCTCCTGGTCCAGCGCTCCAGTCCCAGGATGTTCGGCAGCCTCCCTCTGTCAAACAGGTGGCCAGCCAGTGCTTGAGAGCCTCAGTGGGGCTGTCCCTCCCCTCTGCCTGTGGCAGGCAGACACTGGCCTCCTCTCCCACTAAGAAAGTAATCACGCAAGCACACAGTGATTTACATGTATGCAGAGATGTTCCTAGCAAAAATGCTAGCATGACCCCACATCTCTCAGTGGGTTTCGGTGAGGCCACAGTGTGGCCGTCACAGAGAAAGGCCTTACAGGGAAGAGGGTGAGTTGAACAGACTGAATTCAAGTCTCAGCTCAGCCATTCCAGTTTGTTGACTTTAGGCAAGTTTATTCAATTCCTTTGGGTCTGCTCCTTGTCTGTAAAATGAGAATGGTAATTACTACATGAGGATTAAATGAAATGATCATCAAAGGGCTTATTATGCAGTCTGGTACATTGAAATTGCTCCATAAGTGTTACCAACTTAATTTGAGTTGTCAAGTAAAACAAGGTTTCAAAACAACTACATGTATAGTACAGTCCTGTTTATCTTTTTAAAAGTGTGAGTTTGTTGTTTAAAGCATTGCAGGTCAGAAGAGATGGCGGCTTTCCCTGGGGAAGTGTGGTTGTGGGGAGACGGTGCTTTCTGTTTTATGCACATCTTTTCCGGTTTTTAGAAGGAACAGTTTCAATGGGGAGGAGGGAATCACCGATATTATCCTCATTCATCACTGGGCTTTTGGTTTGGGTGAAAATGAGGCCTGGTGGCTAAGAGGGTGCCCTGGGTCACATTGTGTCCTCTGTCACACTCCAGCAATGGACCTGGCCCAAGAGGGCAGCATGGTGGAGTCCAAGATCTATGACACACTGCAGTGGCAGGTGAGGGGTCACTTGTGGGGATGTGGGTTGGGCAATGCAGGGCTATGGGCTGCTGGATGTCATTGTCCTTTACCATCTCCTTCCTCCCCAGATCTGGACCCTCCTGCCTGGGTTCTGCACGAGGCCCACAGATGTGGCTGCCTCCTTTAAAGGACTGGCACGGACGCTGGGCACAGCCCTCAGCGAGCGCCCAGACCTGAGGGTCACAGTGTGCCAGGCCCTGCGCACTCTCATCACCAAGGGCTGTGAGGCTGGTATGCGTGGGCTCGGGGGCTGGAGGGAGGATGGCTGCGATGGCATGAGTCCCCTCACCCCATCTCCTGGCCTGCTAGGGCTCATTGTCTGAGCCACAGATCATTCTTTGCAAGGACCTGGGGCTTCTGCTGGGGACCCAAGGATGCCAAAAACTGCCCCTTCCTCTCTTTACTCCCAGTGTGCTGACAGCTGGGGAGTTATTGAGTCAGCATGGAAGGGTTTCACCGCTGCCAGGATGGGAACAAGGGGGGAGTACAGCCCATGGTGGCACCTAGTTCTCTCTGCCCTGGCCTCAGCATCTCCGGTCCCGTAGAAGCCCACATCTATGGTGCTGCCATGGGTCCTCCAAAAGGGTGCCTCTGGGCTGCAGCCTGCAGGGCCATCTCCTGCCCTTCTCATGCAAACTTTGGTCCTCCTGCCAGAGGCTGACCGTGCTGAAGTGAGTCGTTTTGCCAAGAACTTCCTGCCAATTCTCTTCAACCTGTATGGGCAGCCTGTGGCAGCTGGGGACACCCCAGCCCCTCGCCGGGCTGTGCTGGAAACCATTAAAACTTACCTCACCATTACTGAGCATCAGGTGAGCTACTGAACAGGAGAGGAATGCTCTCAGGTGGTGAGGGTTGGGTTGGGTGTACTAGAAAGGCCCAGGCCCTACTCACCAGGGCTCATGTGGGCGTGTGCCATCTGGAGAACAGGAGACCAGATGCCATTGGTGGTGGCTGGGCTGGGCTTGGGCTTGAGGCTTCTAAGTAGGAGCGGGAGGAGGTACAGCGCTGTGACCTGCTGCTGCTCTCCGTTTCTCCCTTCAACAATGCCCTCCTCTTCCTTTGGGGCTGCCAGCTGGTGAATGGTTTCCTGGAAAAAGCTAGCGAGAAGGTGCTCGACCCTGCCAGCTCTGACTTCACCAGGTAAAGTGACCCACTTGTGCGGGGCAGCCCAGGAAGCTAGGGGGTGTGTCTGGCAGAAGCCTGTGGGTTCTCTCTGGAATAATTTAGGAAAGGCTTGAGATACTGACTGCCCCAGCTCTACTGCAAGACCTGACCAGCTCCTTCCTGAAGCGGCAGTGCAGCTTTCTAGGGAAGGATGAGGGCCCTGGAGACTCACCGTCCGGGTTCCTATCCCACGTGCTGCGTGGCCTTAGACAAGTTACTTGCCCGCTCTTTTCCGTTGTGTCCTCAGTCTGCGTGATGGACATGCTCACAGTGCCTGCAGCAGGGTTGCTGTGAGAACTGAAGGGGTTAACACTGGTACAGCTCCTGGAGCAGTGCCTGGTACCTGACGGATACTCAGTTAGGTGCAAGCTATGGTTATTGTTCACAGGCTCCTTGGAGGCTCCCTGTCCTCATCCTGACTCCTCCCACCTGCCCCTCACACAGCGGACGTTAAGACACTGTTAGTCTGTGCCCTCCTCCAGCCCTCACTAAGCTCCTCTTTGGTCTCCTGGCCTTGTGCAGATTGTCTGTCCTGGACCTGGTCGTGGCCTTGGCCCCTCATGCTGATGAAGCTGCCATCAGCAAGCTGTACTCCACCATCCGGCCCTACCTAGAGGTGAGCCCTGGGGCTGGGAGCCTCATACAACCACACCTTGGGGAGGAGTGGGCACCTTGGCAGGGTGGGGCCTGTCTTCTTTTCTTCATCCCTTGCTGCTGCCCAAGATCAGGTCTTCATCTGCTTTCTTGTGATGTGGCTGCCCTTTGTACTCTATCTAGCCTGTCTGTCACATTGATGCCAAAGTGACTAAAATGCACAGTCGTGCTCAGCCCTCACCTCCCAAGGCATCTCTGGTAGAAATGAGGCCATCCTCCTTAGCCTGGATTGCTCACTGGGCCGTCCCAGCCCAGCCTGATCTTCTGTCTACTTACTCCCACCACCCGGTCCCCCTCCTCCCCTGCCACCGCTCTGGCCTCTTTAAACTGTTTCAAGAGTTCCAGATATAATGGGCCTCTTCTGTGTCTTTGCCTATGCTGGGTCCTCTGCTGATATGCTGTGGCTTGTCACCAGGCAAAACTCAGGCCAGCGGTGACCCCTGAAAGCTGTCGCCACTGTGACAGTTTAATAAGCAATTGCTCAACGGTGAGAAGTGCTCTGGGGTGGAACATGCAGGCAGACACAGAAGTCCAGGGCAGGGCCACCTAACCTCAGGAGAGGTGTCCCAGGGGAGTGACAGAGAGCGCCTTTGGAACAGTAAGGGGCCAGGCAAAGAAGGGGAGACAGTAGAAAGATAAGCAGACACAACAGGCCTGTTGCATTCCAGGCACTGCGAGTCTGTGCTGTGGGCGTGAGCTTTTCTTAGAGGTGAGTCAGTGGAGTGATTGGAAGGCTGGGCTGGCTTCTCTCTGCAGCATCTCCATGTGGCACAGACTTAGCCTCTTTTTATTTCATTTTTTTTAAAGATGTAATTTTTTTTGGAGAGAGGGGAAGGGAGGGAGAAAGATAGAAAGAAACATCAATTGGTTTCCTCTTGCACTACCCCAACTGGGGACCTGGCCTGCAACCCAGGCATGTATCCTGATTGGAATCAAACTAATCACCTTTTGGTTCATAGGTGGGAGCTCAGCCCACTGAGTCACACCAGCCAGGGCCAGAGTTATCTGCCTCTTGCGTACATACTCTGCTGGCCCTCTTGTCAGACCCCATGAGCTCCAGAGTCAAGGCCAGCTTCTTTGAATCCCCTGCAGTGCTGGCCTCCCGTAATGGTGACTGTTATGCGAGTGTCAACAGATGGGTGGTGTACCCCTAGCCACCCCTCTTCACCCATCCCTGCCCTCCATGTGCCCTCCTAGAGCAAGGCCCATGGGGTACAGAAGAAGGCCTACCGCGTGCTGGAGGAGGTGTGTGCCTGCCCTCAGGGCCCTGGGGCCCGCTTTGTGCAGAGCCACCTGGATGACCTGAAGAAGACCCTGCTGGACTCACTGCGAACCACTTCATCTCCTGCCAAGAGGGTGAGGACTCCAGGGGCAGCCCTTCTCTGCCTGAGGGGGGACAGGCGACACCAGGAGAGGACTACTGTGGAGATGCTCCGTAGGCTTCAGGGGCTGGGGTGGCCTTAAGGGGTCCTGATCATTGTTCCCCCTGTCCTGCAGCCCCGTTTGAAGTGCCTTATACATATAGTGAAGAAGCTCACCACTGAGCATGAAGAATTCATCACTGCCCTTGTGCCAGAGGTTAGGGGTGCAAGAGAGGGGTGTATGTGTGTTTTTGGGATTCCTTGTAGCGTGGCTCCTAAAGACCTATCAAGATCAGGGGAGGGCAGTATTGGGGTTGGGGGTGGACTCGATTCACTGCCCGGGAGAGGAAATGCCCTTACTTGCCCATTCTATCTTGGGCCACAAACCCCAGGGTGGCCAGCACAGGAGGATGAGCTGACAGGATTGTCTGGGCAGGTGATCCTGTGTACAAAGGAGGTGTCAGTGGGTGCTCGGAAAAACGCCTTTGCCCTGTTGGTGGAGATGGGCCATGCTTTCCTTCGGTTTGGCCCGAGCCAGGAAGGTGAGGCCTGGGTGACACAGGGCTGGGGTGGATGCTCTGCTCCCAGGCCTGGGGAGCACCCTGAAAAACCACTGGCTCTGGACTTGGGCAGGCTGCCCCTGTCTGGCATCATCCCCCTCTCTGGTGGGCCCGAGACTCAGTGTGTGGGCTGGGCTCTGCCCTGGTGCAACTTGTCCTGCCCTCTTCCCTCCCAGAGGCCCTGCAGCGCTACCTCGTCCTGATCTACCCTGGGCTCGTGGGCGCTGTCACCATGGTCAGCTGCAGTATCCTGGCCCTGACCCACCTCCTTTTTGAGTTTAAAGGTAAATGCTGTTTCTTGAAGGTCTGGGAAGCCTGCCCTCCGAGTAGGAGAAGGCCCAGGAGGTCAAGACAGGGTGGCTTCCGGATTGGAAAGGTCAAGGGAGCATGGAAGAAAATTGGAACTAAGCCCAGCCGTCTCCCTTTCCTGCTGCCCAGCCCACCCCACTCCCCACAACTGCCTCCCATCCCATTCTGAGTGGGTCAGAGGAGGTGGGTCTTCTGCCCAGTCAGTCCTGGTTCTCCCTTTTACCAGCAAGTTTATGATCCTCTTGGAACCTGACTCTTACCTCTGAAATGGGGGGGAAAGTAGCCCCTCCTCCTGGGGTGGCTGAAGGACCAGAGCAGACACCTCATGGAAAGTGACCAGGATGGGACCAGGCGCACGGAAGTCCCCGGTGTTAGCTCTCACCCTGTGACCTGGGAGGATCTCGGGTCTTGGTTGGAGTCTGGGCCTCTCTGACTGTCGCCCTCTGGACACCACAGGTCTGATGGGGACCAGCACGATGGAGCAGCTGCTGGAAAACGTGTGCCTGCTCCTGGCCTCCCGCACCCGTGACGTGGTCAAATCAGCGCTGGGCTTCATCAAGGTGGCCGTGATTGTCATGGATGTGGCACACCTGGCCAAGCATGTGCAGCTGGTGGTAAGTGCCACTTTCCATTCTGTGGTTGGCAGTGTGGCCTCTGGGCTGCTGTCACGGAACGGGTGAACCTCAAGGCTAGCAAGTTTCAAACAGTTTTTTTAGCTACACTATCTTGTGCAACAGAAGGTCATGCAGGAGCCCTGGAAGGAACCAGTAGGGGAGGGCCAGCCTGGTGGAGGAAAGGGCACAGTGCCCAGGCTGCTTCTTGTCCTCCTCCACCTCAGCCCCTCCGCAGAAGCAAGGGCTCTATAGGGCAAAGGCCAGTGGACATGGCCATCCCTCGTTTTGTAGATGAGGAAACTGAGGCTGGAGATTGCCCCAGGTTGTGCCGGAGACAGCAGCCCTGGGAATAGAACCCAAAGCTCAGGAGTAAGACTGAGCTCTTTCCCAGCAGGGCCCTCATCTCTCTCTCTTTTTTCTTTTTTGCCTCTTGCATTCTGACCATCTGGGTTTGAGGAGGCTCCTTTGGATACTCCTGCCGGGCCTAAGGCATACAGCAGGCTGCATCTTTCAGACCCTCTTGCTGCAGTGTCCACTGCCTCAGTTTCCCTTCTACCTGCTGGGTAGAGTTGCATCAGACGTCTGGGGGGATCTTGCTTGTCATCTTTGTTTCTGGCCTTGGGTTTAGGCGAGAAGGGGCAGATGAGAGTCAGAGTAGCCTGCCCCCAACCTGCAAAAGCTTGCAGCCTAACTGGAGACCAAAGATGGGAGAACAGCCAAAGCAGCGATCTGTTCTGGAGTTACGAGAATTGATAAAAGCCCATCAAAGGATTGATGGGGCCCTGTTGAGAGACAGTGTAGATAATATTTGCCACTCAGGCGTTTCCCAAACCAGGCCACGTGAAGGCCTGAGCACAGTCCAGTCAGAGATTAACTCGGCAACAGAAGGGACGTGTGAAACCAAGAGAAACCTGGTGGTTGGGGAAGGCAGAGTATGAGCCATGGAATGAGGTAGACCTGGGCTAACTCCTTTCTCTGTGGCCAATTGGCAGCCACTTAACCTTCTAGTCCCCCAGTTTTCTTGTCTGTAAATTGGGGATGATGATAATATCTGCCTCACTGGGTTGTTCTAAGGATTCACTGAGACAATGCGTGTGAGGGTTCAGAGGACTCTGATGCTGCGATCTGGGCATTGTGGTCAGGGATCATCATCACAAATGAGGGTTTAGGGGAAAGGTGGGAGCTTCCCAGACTTTGGAGCCTGTGTGGACCAAGGACTGAGCCAGGATCAGGGCCACGCTTGCCCTCACCTCTTAGCCAGCTTGGTCCCTGCATGTCCCTGTTCTGGACAGCAGTGCAGGGGCATGCAGGGTTGGAGGCGCCCTCTCCCTGACACCCTGGTGCCTCACTGTGCAGATGGAAGCCATCGGGAAGCTCTCGGACGACATGCGGCGGCACTTCCGCATGAAGCTTCGGAACCTATTCACCAAGTTCATCCGCAAGTTTGGGTCTGTGCAGGGAATGGGGGAAGGGGGGAGGGTGGTCAGGGGAGGAGTTGAAGGGTTTTCATCCCACCAGGAACCCCGCAGAGAAGGGGCTGGGCTGGGGGACCAGTCTCTCCCCTGTGGCTGGAGGGGCTCTGGCTGCACACCTGCTACTTCTGGGTGGTGCACTCTGACCAGTGTACCTCACCTGCCCTTTGCTACCCCTCAGATTCGAGCTAGTGAAGGGGCTGCTGCCTGAGGAGTACCACAAAGTCCTGGCCAATATCCGGAAAGCTGAGGCCCGGGCCAAGAGGCACCGTGCTCTGAGCCAGGCTGCTGAGGAGGAAGAGGCAGAGGAGGAAGAGGAGGAGCCTGCCCAGGGCAAAGGTGACAGGTGAGACCCAAGATGGGGCCTTGGTGATCTGGTCCTCTTCAAGCCGAAGCCTGCCCAGACAGTGTCCAGCTGCCTCTGCCTGTTTTGGGAGTGCCCTGACTCAGGGCTTCTCTCTCTTTAGTATCGAGGAGATTTTGGCCGACTCCGAGGATGAGGAAAATGAGGAGGAGGAAAGGAGCCGGGGCAAGGAGCAGCGGAGGCTGACCCGGCAGAGGAGCCAGGCCTGGCTGAAGGAAGGTGGTGGGGATGAGCCCCTCAACTTCCTGGACCCCAAGGTGGCCCAGCGAGTCCTAGGTAAGCAAGAAGTAGCTGGCCCGTGAACTCAGAAAACAGGCTTGCCTGGGTGCCAGATTCAGGGTGGGGGTGATGGTGACTCTCATAGAGGCCAGTGGACACCATGGCACAGACTTGGTCTTGTCGGTTATGATGAGGTCTGAGTGGGTTAGAACTGGCCTTCCACCTCCTCACTGCCCAGCTCTGTCATGCCAGCCACACAGCCTGGGGCCGGGCGGGGCAAGAAGAAGGACCATGGCTTCAAAGTGAGTGCCGATGGCCGGCTGATCATCCGGGAGGAGGAAGAAGATGCTGCCACCACCAAGATGGAGGAAGAGGAAGGCACTAAAGGTGGGGGCGCCTGCCTACTCTGGGAATGCAGCAGCAATCGTTCATTCCTTCATTCACTCGTTTGTTCACTCACTCATTCAGTCCATTTGTCGTGGGAGCAACGGTAGTAACAGCTTGCATCCAAAGCAACATTCTCAAACTTGTTTCTCAGACTTTTTTGACTACATTAAGAAATCTTTTTATGCTGTAATGCAGCCATTTATTCAATTCTATAATTCAAACAAAACTTTCAAAACACAGTACTTCCCCTTACCATATACGAAACACTCTGTTGGTCTCTATTCTGTTCTGTTTCTTCTCTTCCTTCTTCTTCTTCTCTTCCTCCTCCTCCTCCTCCTCCTCCTTCTCCTTCTCCTTCTTCTTCTTCTTCTTCTTCTTTTTTTTTTTTTTTTTTTTTTTTTTTTTTTTTTTTTTTTTTTTTTTTTTTGCCAAAGCGGGAACTTGGCTGAGGCCCTGAATCTCATTGAGAGGTAGAAAGAGGCAGACTCAGACACTTCTCTGATTCCGTTGTACTCTGTGGTTCAGGAGCCGCTCAGGTGTAAGACCTGTGAGTACTGTTTTCTCTTTACTGTTCCCTCTCTGCACGCATCATCCATTAGTTCATAAAAGCCTAGGTCTTCTACAACAGATCTGTCTTCCCCCCCCCCTTTTTTTTTTTTCATTCCCACTGCCATTATCCCTGGACCCTTGGCTCACTGCAGCCTCTTAAACAGTGCTCTCCCTCTGCCCCCACCCCTGCCCCTGCCCCATGAGCTGTGTGACAGTGGACCAAAATGGGTACAGTACCAACACCTGCCTCAGAGGGGAGCTGTGAAGATGAAATGAATAACCTGAGCAGTGCTGTGCGTGCAAGGGTAATGTGACGACACCGTGTCCTGGTGTGGCCTCATCACAGCTCCCCTCTCGTTCCTGGTAACTCCCGTCTCTCTCCCCCTCCTTGTGCAAGTAGCCTGGTGCTAAAAATGCCCCTCCCCTCTCCCTCCTTCCAAAACCCTCCCCGTTTTTTATGGTCCAGCTCCAGTCCTTCTTTGTGGCCTTTCCATGGCCCTTCAGCTTCTAGGCCTTGTTCCCTCAGAACTCTTGGCAAGTCCAGGGACTACCCAGTCTTCAGCATGTAGTCACGTGCTCTCTTGTGATGTCACTTGATTGTTGATTGACTTTATTTGAGTTTGTCTTCCTTCGAATTGGTCAAACTGGTAGCTCTTTAAAAATCATGGTGAAATACACATAACATAAAATTTACCATCTGAACCATTTTTAAGTATATGGTTCAGCAGTGTTCAGTATATTCACATTGATGTACAACCAATCTTATGAACTTTTTTGTCTTACAAAACCGAAGGTCAGTACTCATTGAACAATTCCCCGTGTCCTCTCCCACCAGCCCCAACAACCACCGTTCTTCTTAACTGTCTGTGAATTTGAGTGTGAATTGAGTCTAGGTATGTCATATAAGCGGGATCATTCTGTATCTGTCCTGCGACTGGCTTACTTCATTTGGCATAATGCCCTCAGAGTTACCCCATGTGGTTGCATGTGTCAGAATTTGCTCCTGTTTGAGACTGGCCTTACTCTGTTGTGTGTGTGCACCCCACTTTGTTTATCCATTCATCTGTTGGGCTCTTGGTTGCTTCGACTTTCCGATCTTTGTGAATAATGCTGCTGTGAACATGAATGTACAAATAATCTTGTCAGGATCCCACTTTCAGTTCGAGCACGTACCCAGAAGTGAAATTGCTGGGTCGTATTACAACACGTCATTCTGTGCTGAAGGTTTTGAGGAACTGCTGCTCTGTTTTCCCCAACAGCTGCACCGTTTCCCATTTCCGCCCACAGGACACACGGGTTTCGGTTTCTCATCCTTGGCAACACTTTTTATTTTCTGTTTTTTTGGTAGTAGCCATGCTAATAGTTGTAAAGTAGTACCTCATGGTGGTTTTGATTTGCATTTCCTTAATGATTAGTGATGGTCAGTATCACTAATTTTTTTTATGTTTCCTGTACACTGGGGTATCTTTTTGAAGAAATGTCCACTCAGGTGCTTTTGCCCATTTTTTAACTTGGGTGTTTGTTTTCTGTTATTGAGTTGTAGAGGTTCTCTATATATTCAGCTCCTAGCCCTTTATCAGATGTATGATTTGCAAATATTTTCTCCCATTCCATAGTTGCTTTTAGTCTGTTGATGTGTTCTTTGACACAGAGAAGCTTTTAAATTTTAATACAGTCCAGTTTCTTAATGTAGAACGAATTTGTTGGTTCATACTTTCTTATATCCCCACAGAATGCCCAGCGTGTACAGGGCAAACAAAAAGTTCTCAGGTAGGAGAATAAAATGGTACTCCCAGCACAGTGGAGTCTGGGGCTGCAGGAGTGCCTGGCTCCCTGCAAACCTGGGGTTTTCTTAGAGTTGCAAAGAAAGCTATATTTACATCAGAAGCAGGATCCCTACTTACTGAAAGGGCTGTTGTCCCTGGGACTGAGCATGGGAAGGAGAAAGCTCAGTGTTCAGGGGTCTTGCCTCCCACAGAAGGACACAGGATTTCTGGAGCTGGAGGTCGCAGCTCCTTCAGCCTGATGAGCCAGGAGGAGGCAGGATGAAATTTTGGGGGCTTTGGGGAAATGAGGCCTCTCTGAATGCTCACAGGCTACGCTTCCTTTTGGCTCCAGGGGAGGATGAAGAGATGGCTGACCTGGTGGAGGACCTGGGCATCAGGAATGTGAGTAATTCCTGCTGATGGAGGACCAGGACCCTCAGACCTAAGCCTTGGGCCCGACAGCTTCTCACTACCTCACCTGCACTGCTCCCCAACTGCTCCATAGAGCATCAGGATGTGCGCTGCAGGCTGTCCGTGGGCGCTGGGTGCATGTGTTGGGGGAAGGGGCCGTGTCATGGCTAACCTCTCTGTGGGGTGCAGGAGGGGCATAGCTCTCTCAGAAGCACTTGGGGTTTCCTTCGGTGTTGGCTGGGCTGTCCTGCTGAAGGAGGAAGGAGGTAAAGCCCTTGTCTCTCCGTGAGGACAAGTGCTGTGCAGGCTGCAAGGGCAACAGCTGGCCTGCAGGTGCCGAGGGGCAAGCTGCTGCATGGGGTGGGGGCACCCACCATTGAGGGGTGCCGAGGGCCCCACGAGTTACAGGAGATGGGGACTACTTACCATCCCCATTTCCAGAGGGGCTCATAAAAGATACATATCCTGCCTAAGGTTATGGGGTTGTTAAATGTCTGTGTCTTCGGGCCTGAACAAATCCTGGTTTATGCGTAAGGTGTGTGGCACTTGGTGATACTAAGTTCTTCTTGTCACTGCATTTTTCCTGGAAATCTTTTTCTGGCCAAAGCCTCCCTGGTTGCTGTAGCACATCTTTACACGTGGCTTTGCAGTCCATCCACAGCCTACTCCTCTTCTGGCAAGTGGGAACTGACCACAGCCCTCGAGCATGGCCCTGCAGTTCAGCACAGCAGGACTGGGGCTCCTTACCTCTAGGCACTGGAGAAGGACCTGGGGTGGCCACCCTCCAGGGTTGGCTCATGGCAAATTGTCACCTGCCATCCAGATCCCCAGGGGCTCTTATGCATGGCAATTGCTGAATCCCACTCCTCTGCCTGCAGTTACAGCACTATCAAGATGCCAGGGGTAGAAGTGACAGCTGCAGCTGCCAGTGGGCAGAACTTACCAGGTGCCAGCTGAACCAGGAACAAGCTGAGCTGTTACCCTCTGATGCAGCCAGAGTCCCGTTTCCAGCCAGTTTCTGTGTCTCCACTAGGAGTCCACTCTTCCGGGACGCAGCCAATGGAGCTGGTGCCCCCGTCGCCCCAGACACGCCCCGTGTGTGCTCCAGCCTGTTCCCTTTGCCTGGCACACTTTCCACTCTCCCTGGCCTTTAAACCAGTAAATGTTCCTCTGTGTAGGGGTTGGAAGCCCCCTTGCCTGGGGATCCCTGGGCAGCTTAAACCCCAGGATTCTATAGTTGGAAGAGGCTTCCTGAGCATTGTGGTTCAGACCACAGCATGGCAGCCAGCCCTTGGATCTGAGGCCTCCTGTACAGTGTTCCTCTGCCCGGCCTGGTTGTCAGTCTCTAGGCCCAGATTTCCTGGGGGACTGGGCTGCCTGCTGCCCGACCCATCTCTCCCACTGGGAGACCCTAACATGGTGCTAGCATGTACTAAGTGCTGAGTCACTTCCTATTGGATATAATCAGGCAAGGTGACTTGTCTCGTTGCTTCGTGCTCACAGCTCCTGGGACGGCAGCATTCTTGAGGGACTGCTATACTGGTGTGAGCAGGGGTCTCCCACCTTCCTGAGAGCCTCTGGGCCACAGGAAGTTGGTCCTGTGCCGTGGGTTCCCCAAGGTCTTGTGTTTAGTAGGGGATCAGTGAGTAAGTGACTCCTGGGGAGGGCAGAGTGGAGTTCATGTATAGCAAGGAACTGGTAATGCTGTTCTCTCCAATGAGCCTGAGGACCTCATTGACCCTGCTAGGAAGACTGGGGCTCAGCTGAGGTCAAGATACCCAGATGGGCACTTGTGGCCCCATGGGAAGACTTCAGTGTGGAGAGGCAGACAGCGGAGCAGCCGAGAAAAGCTCAGCAGTGGGGACCTGAGCTGAAAGCTTGCTTCTGCACTGCCTAGCTGTGTAGTCTTGGACAGTTACCTGACCTCTCTAAGCCTGACTGTCCTCATCTGTAAGGAGGCGATCAGGTGCTTGGCAGAGGACCTTTCCTCTAATAATGCAGGTTGTGACTGCTTATACTATTACCGTTGGTGAAGATGATTACATCCCCTTGTTCATGAACTTTGCTTACCCCTTTATAGAAAAAACACCATAAGCTCAAGCATCAGAAAGAGGCTGATGACGAGGAGCTGGAGATGCCCCCTCAGTACCAAGGTGAGGGTTCCACTCTTCTGTTTTGGAATGTCTATTCTCTGTTTCCTGTATTAGGCAGGGTTTGTTGCAGGCAGAGCCACGAGGTTACATGGCCTGGTTGCACTCAGTTGGTATCAGCAACGACTGGCTGATACATCCTCCTGAGGCAGCGCTGTAGGATTCCATCCACAATTGTGTTGAAGTGCAGGCTGGGAATGGCACTGATCTTGAAAGTGTCTTAATCTCTTTAAGACAGTTTTCACATCTATACGGTGGAATGAGAGCTGCCATTCTGTCTCATAGTGTGAAACCTGAATGACAGAGAGCCTCCTTATATACGATGAGGATGGTGCCTCATTCTACAGATAAGCTTAAGAGGCTCCAGAAAGTTAAGACACTTGCTTGACATTGGAGCTGGGAGTTGAACCCAGGTCTGTCTGACTTCAAAGCCTGTGTTCTTTCTCTTAGAACAAATAGGACAGATTGAGCATTTAAGAGTGGAGGGAAGTTTGTTAGTGGAGAATACATGCTCCCAAAGGTCACTGGTAGGTCTGTGGATTTGAGTCAGTCTGAGGAACCCAGTAGTTCAAGTCAGTGGACAGTCCTTCTGAGAAAGATCTTTGTCCTCAGTTGTTAGAGGACAGAGCCAGATTCCTGGCCAGGACCCCTCTCCCCAGCAGCTCTCCGAAGAGAAGGTGCCCATCACCTTCTCCCAGGAAAAGGCTGCACTGGCTTTGTCTGACTGTTGGCCTCTGTGCTCTCCCTCTAGCTGGAGGCTCTGGCATCCATCGCCCTGTGGGCAAGAAGGCTACACCTGGGGCTGAATACAAGGCCAAGGTAAGAGCTGTCCGTGGGGGCAAGGGGTCCCATGGCAGAGTGTCTGGGAAAGGGCAGGAAGCTGTGCCTATCCCTGTCCTGGAAAGGCACCTTTGCAAAGCCAGACTAGGAGCACACCGAGGTCTTGTGAGTGTCAAAAGTCCAGGCTTCTGTTGGTTCACCTTCCAGAGCCACAGAAAGTCTTTGTGCCACCTAAGGCAGAGAATGAAGGGCAAGAAGGTTGTGGGGTCCGTCAAGTCAGCGAAGGGGGTGGAAGGGGAACCCCACACTCCTAGCTGACTCTGTTTCTCTGAGCAGAAAGCAAAGGGCGACGTGAAGAAGAAAGGTCGGCTCGACCCCTATGCCTACATCCCCCTCAGCAGAACCAAACTCAACCACAGGTATGGTGCTGTGCAGGGTGAGGGGCGGGAGGCGGGGACCTGTGTTCTCATTAAACTCTCAACTCAATTGCTCATGTCTCTTCCAGTTTTTTATTTTTACTTTTTAACTTGACCATTCATGTAGCTGGTACCTACGTGTATAGTTAACTGGAACTGCCCTTTTAAACGTGGTAGATAACACTGTGCGGATTGCATGCCGCCCTGTGCCGGGCAGCACTCCCACTCCCCTGTTCCTGCTGGTCATGCGCGAGCCGTCCCTTGACATTATGGGAAAGAGGGCTGCCTGTTCTCAGTGAGATGTGACCCTTCTGTTCCTTGTCCCTACAGGAAGAAGGTGAAGCTGCAGGGACAGTTCAAAGGCCTAGTGAAAGCCGCCCGGCGGGGATCCCAGGTGGGACACAAGCTCCGCAGAAAGGACCGTCGGCCCTGAGCCCCAGGGCCCCCAGGGCTACTCCGTGGCAGAGCCTGGACTCAGAATGACTTGTTGGGACCAGGACTTGGTTCCTAGAGGCACCCAGGATGTTGAAAGTTCCAAACGGGAATCATCTAGAGATGTCCTTGGGACCTGAGATGGGAATGTGGCCGTGGTGCCTCTGAGAAGGCCAGCGTGGCATCTGTGCACTCTGCCCAGAGTGGCCACGTGCAGTGGAGGAGGTGGTCTTCCGTTTCCTCCAGCTGCTTGTAGCCACAAGGCATTCTCAGCTCAGTTGTCATCTAGGTGTGTGAGATTTGCTGTGACCAGACATAGAATAAACAGGCATCACCATGCAATGTCCCTGGAAACATTGTGTTTCATCACCCATCCCCTTCCCCTTCAGAGACAGGAACAATGTCTGGTCATTGGCATCAGTGTCTTGACCCCTTCCTCTCAATCCTGGGATCCAGTCTGGGGCATAGCATGATAGCCCTGAGGTCAGGTTCCGGATCTTGCTCAGGGACACCTACCTGGGTCAGGAGGTCTCCCCTACTTCACTTTATGGTCCCAGTCAGAAGGTGACATGTGGGGCATCAGGAAAGACAGCCAGTGCCCCGGGGCTGGTCTGGAGCTGTGGTCGAGCTACAGCATGCTGCCCCTGGGCCCAGGCTTCTCCCAGACACTTTGTTTGTTGATTCAACAGTATTTAGGAGTCCCTCCATCTGCCGAGCACAGCCCTATCACCCACCTGTCTGATCCTCACATTCTCTTTCTAGAGAAGTGGATCAAGTTCTGGTACAAAGAGCTGTGTGATTCCAAAGAGCCCAAGCTTTGTTGGTCTGGAGCAGAGAAGGGAGTGGTGCAGACCTCCCTTGCTCCTCAGGTCACGTCCATCAGCCCAGAGTTCCCCGTGTATGTGCATGTGTTTTCCCAGCAGGCATCAAGAAGCAAAAGCCCCAGGGCTATTCCCTGTCCCAGAATATGAGGAATTAGGCTTTGTCCCCTGGCATTTGACTGATAGCTTTCCTCATCTCAGAATCTCCCCATTTGAGATGAGACCACATAAACACTCCTTAAGGGTTTCCATTCTGGTTTAATGCCCTTGGCTCTGATGATAATGCTCCCAGGAGGCCCTGTGCACCTTCCCCTCATCCTCTGAGGGAGCTCAAGTCTTGCCTTAATTCACTGTCCCCAAATAAGGACATTTCCTCCTGCTGATTTTGGACTAGGAAGCATAAAGGAACCATACTTCGCCCAGAGGTGGCGCTGTGTACATTCCTTGTTCACAGTCTGGAAATTGGATAGTAAGCAAGAAAGGTGGTCAATAGAGGTGGTATTAGAGATTTGCAAAGGTGTCCCCTACTGTCACACTTCTGGACACAAGGTGGGTCAAATTAAGCCTATCCAGCCTTTTATAATTTTTTAACAGTTTATTTATGTATTTATTTATTTTTAGAGGGGAAAGAGGGAGAGAAACTGATGTATAAGAAACATTGATCGGTGGCCTCTCGCAGGCCCCCAGCTGGGGACCTAGCCCACAACCCAGGCATGTGCACTGACCAGGAACTGAACTTGGGACTCTTTGGTTTGCAGGACAATGCCCAACCCACTGAGCCACATCAGTCAGGGCCAGCCCTTTACAATTTCTTTTCTCGGGAAATATAACCACAGGTAATGTGAGCTTCATGTTCGTAGGTACGGGTATGAGCCAATTGCCCAGTATTTCTTTTTATAGTTTATGGTATTACAGATGCACACCCCCTCCACCCAGCCCTCCCTCCCACTTCCATAGTCATTCCTCACATTGTTGTCCATGCGCACAGGTGCTTCAGTTGCCCAGCCTTGATGCCTTTAAAAAAAAAGTTTGATGCCAACTTGTTTATTATAGCATATTTTCTAAGAACCTTTGTTTTTTTTCAAAGATGGGAGGGGCATGTGACCAAGAAAGGTTGGTGTTTGTGCTATGCTGAACTCAATTTTGGAAATAGACTTAAAATGCAAATTATCTTGATGTAGAGGGCAAGAATCTGTCCCAGAAACGTCAGGTATTTGAAACATCTGTTACAAAAGGCAAAGCTGCTTGTTTCAACAGTTGGGAGGGGGCAATCAGGAGTGTTCCACACAAGGCTCATTCCCTTGAAGGGCAACTAAAATGACTGAGTGCCTCCACCAAGAGCCAGATTTACCGCTTTAATTTCCCTGTGTTTTCAGCAGTATCAGACTCGGAGACTTCTGCTGGCTTTCCTTTCTGGGGTCCATCTTCTACTCATTCTCAGCAGTGGAAGACAAAATATCCCATCTGACTTCCAATGTCGCACCAAAACAGCAACCCTTGTGTTGGTGGAGGGTTTGGTCAACACTAGGGATTTACAAAGGCACTTTGCTCACCTGGTGTCTGGACACAGGTGGGGCGGGTTCAGCCAACCCTACCCCAGGCTCTGGGCTGCAGGCCTGCTGGGAACTGCCCTCAGTTGATTCCGACAGAGACTGTCTTGTTAGTCTACTATCTCATTTCAAGGCTGCCTCAGTCCACATGCTTGATCATGGTTTCTTCTTTATTGTTTGCAACATGTAAGAAAATTACTTAAGACATTCAAGTAGTCTCTCTTTTCGTACATTTTGGTTTCATATACTTCTTCAGAGAGTAACTTAGAAAATTAGAATGTATTCTATTTCACCATAAAAGATTCACACAACATTTGGGCAAAACAAAAAGTAAATATAAAAAGGTTAGCACCCTTCCACCAAATTCTTCTGTTAGCCCCAGTACGTTTCATTCCTATTTTATTTTTCTATACACAGGGCTTTTTTATATACAAAAAATTAGAGTTTTAAAATACAAGTTTATATTCTGAATTTGCATTTGACTCACAAAGTTTTTACCCTACCTGTGCACATACTTCATGAACATTGTTTTTTTTTAAATATATCTTATTGATTATGCTATTACAGTTGTCCCATTTTTCCCTTTATTCCCCTCTGCCCTGCACACCCCCTCCCATCCACATTCCCCCGCTTTAGTTCACGTTCGTGGGTCGTACGTATAAGTCCTTTGGCTTCTACGTTTCCTATACTATTCTTACCACCCCCCCCCGCCGTCTATTTTCTACCTACCATCTATGCTACTTATTCTCTGTACCTTTTCCCCCTCTCTCCCCCTCCCATTCCCCCACTGATAACCCTCCACGTGATCCTCATTGCTCTGATTCTGTTCCTGTTCTATTGTTTGCTTTGCTTTTGTTTTTGTTTATAGGTTCAGTTGTTAATAGCTGTGAGTTTGTTTTCATTTTACTATTCATGTTTTTTATCTTTTTCTTAGATAAGTCTCTTTAACATTTAATGTAATAAGGGCTTGGTGATGATGAACTCCTTTAACTTGACCTTATCTGGGAAGCACTTTATCTGCCCTTCCGTTGTAAATGATAGTTTTGCTGGAGAGAGCAATCTTGGATGTAGGTCCTTGACTTTCATGACTTGGAATACTTCTTTCCAGCCCCTTCTTGCCTGCAAGGTTTCTATTGAGAAATCGGCTGATGGTCTTATGGAACTCCTTTGCAGGTAACTGTCTCCTTTTCTCTTGCTGTTTTTAAGATTCTTTCCTTATCTTTAATCTTGGGTAATGTAATTATGATGTGCCTTGGTGTGTTCCTCCTAGGGTCCAACTTCTTTGGGACTCTGAGCTTCCTGGACTTCCTGGAAGTCTATTGCTTTTGCCAGATTGGGGAAGTTCTTCATTATTTTTTCAAATAAGTTTTCAATTTCTTGCTCTTCCTCTTCTCCTTCTGGCACCTCTATGATTCAGATGTTGGAACTTTTAAAGTTGTCCTGGAGTTCCTAAGCCTCTCCTCATTTTCTTGAATTCTTGTTTCTTCATTGTGTTCTGGTTGAATATTTCTTTCTTCCTTCTGCTCCAAACCATTGATTTGAATCCTGGTTTCCTTCCCATCACTGTTGGTTCCCTGCATGTTTTCCTTTATTTCACTTTTTATAGCCTTCACTTTTTTCTTTATTTTGTGACCATACTTAACCAATTCTGTGAGCATCCTGATTACCAGCATTTCAAACTGTGCATCTGATAGGTTGGCTATCGCTTCATCGCTTAGTTGTATTTTTTCTGGAGCTTTACCTGTTCTTTCATTTGGGCCCTTTTTTTTTTTTTTTTTTTTTTTTTTTTTTTTTTTTTTTTTTTTTTTTTTTTTTTTTTTTTTTTTTTTTTTTTTTTTTTTTTTTTTTTGGTCTCTGCATGCCTATTACGTAGTGAGGGGCAGAGCCTTAGGTGTTCACCAGGGTGGGGCAATTCATGTTGCTGCATTCTGATGCTGTATGTAAGCCAAGAAAGAACAACCGCTTGCTCTGCTCTCTGCTGGTTTTCCGTCACCACCCCCGCTACTCACAAGCAAAGTGGGCCCTTCTGGTGCTGATTCCTCAGTGTGTGGGTTTGTGGACGTTTCTAGGACCCTGTGGGTCTCTCCAATGAACTCTCCTGTGAGGCTGGGAGTTTCTTCCGCTGCTGCCTCAACCCCCACAGGTGTTTTCAATCAGAGGCTTTGAGGCTTTATTTCCCTGAGCTGGAGCCCTGGGTTGCGTGGTCTGTCTTGCTCCCCAGTTGTTCCTCCTGGTTTATCTGCCGCAAATGTGGGACCGCCAGCTGCCACCTTGCCCGCCCCAGTCCTCCAGCCACTGCCCATCTCCACCCCTCCTACCGGTCTGGATGGATGTTTCTTCTTTAACTCTTGGTTGTTGGACTTCCATACAGTTCCATTTTTTCTGTCAATTCTGATTGGTTTTTGGTTTTAAACTTGTTGTTGTCCTTTTGGTTGTGCGAGGAGACACAGTGTGTCTACCTATGCCTCCATGTTGGCTGGAAGTTCCATGAACATTGTTTTCAATGGCCTGGCTTAAGCATCTGTCTTGTGGACCTGGCTCAGTTATTTACCAAGGATCTTGAGTCTGTAAGTATGTTACTCCTTGATGTACACAGGAGTTTAATGCCATCACTAGATGCTGGAACATGTGCAAAGCAATATTTAGAAAATGACATGATGACTGCTCTTTGTTCTATTTTTGGTATGCATTATTATGAATAGACAGATAACTGTACTCAGAAAACAACCTTGATTTGAAGGAATGTAAGCTGGCTTGCCATTTCCTGAAATCGTACTTAGTGTAGCTTTCGCCATTAGAAACATTTACCAACCTGTTAGAGGCCAGCCGAGTCACCCAGGGCCACGGCTGCAGTGGCAGAAAATGTTCTCCCATTCCGAATCTCATTGATGGGTCATGAAAGGGCTAGAACAGGATTTTAAGGCTGTGCTCCATTATCAGTAGATATTAAGAATGTGGGGGAAGGTGTGATCCCTGCTACCTTGTCGCAGGCTACATATTCATTCTGGGGTCAGTCTGGATACCAGCTTTGCAAGTCGAAGATCAGAGTGGGTCATGTTCAGAGAAGAAAAATAGTAACTCCAGGGGGCTTAGTCAAAATGAGAAATAGAACTGCCCAGGGGCCCGAGACTTGGTGTCATGGTGACTTCTCTGTACCTACTCTCCCCTGCAGAGAAAGTCAGACTTCAAGGCTTTAGCGACCGTGAAGCAGGACAAAGGGAAACATGCGAGTGTTACATTTAAAATGTCAGTGGGGTGGAACAGCTCTAGAAGGAACACACCTGCCCACTGAGTCCCCCTTCATTCCAATTAGTGCTGCGAGGCCTTCCTCTCTGGTGTCTTCTAGTCTCATTGGAGCCATTTACCTGCTGTTCAGAAGCTTTTCTGAGATTTCATTTGGCTCGTGCTTTCTTCAATGCAGGCATGCCTGGATTGAACTTCCAAGCCCTATTCTTATAGCTTTCACCAGGGAGAAGCCATGTTCCCTTTGGGACCTTGAACAGATAACTTACTTTATCCATCATGTGTGGACTTGAGGGGTTTAACTTCTAGAGGGCAGCTTGATTTCCAGATTCCAGGAATGTCACCCCTTAGATCCGAAAGTACCAGTTAGAATGCTGATAGGACTTTAGATGAGGATTTCAGGGAGGATCTGAGGCACTGATGACAGGGAGATGGATGGTGCCAGGAATAGCCTGTACAGTCCCTGTGGCTCCTCTGCAGGTGTGTGGGCTCTTGAAGAGGCTTGCTTTGAACCAGAACAGTTGCTATGCCATACATCTTGGACTTGAGGCCTCGGAGCCTGAAATACATACCAAGCCGATAACCTGGGACCAGCCCTCTGTTGTAAATATGCTTATAAACATGATGAGGTGCAGTATTATTCCCCCGAACAGATTTTACATGGCCACGTACTTTGATTGGATTGTTGTGAGATAGCGCTTATCTAAAACTTTCTACCTTAATCAGTCGAGCAGTTAGTTCAACTCTTTGCAAGTAGGTGGGGTACACCTCCAAAACAAACAATAATCAGCTACCTAAGCTGACATCCCATGTTTACCCTAACACAATCCTTTCCTGCCCACCAGAGAACTCTCACGTGGACCCCTCAGGACTCCACACGGGCACAGTTGCACCTGACCCACACCTAGCCAGCTTGAATGTCCTGTGCTGGCACAGAGGCCACGACGACTCGGGCTGCACGAGCCCTCCAACTTACCAAACAAGTTCGCATGCATCATCTCTGACCCCCTCGACCGTCACATTATGATTGGGTTTTTTATGAATATGATCCCACTTGACAGCTGAGAAGCCAAAGGCAAAGTTAAGCAGGTGCCATGAGGTAGGTCCTAGGCCTCCAGAGTTCAAGCCCAGATGGTTGCACCTTAGGCAACTTAGGCCCAGAGAACAGTGTTGCAAAGAGGCTTGCCTGTGAAGTTCAAAATACCTGGCTACCTGGTACAGTTGGGACACGGGAGGCTGTTCCCCTTCCCATTCGTCCACTTGCAGGCTCTTCACCCCTAAAGCCCTGCGACAGGCACAAAAGACAATTGCAGAACAGGTTTCTTCATACTAGGTGAGAGGAGGGTGGGGTTGTCCCAGGGCTGACTTTCTTGAGGACTGTACAGGGCAGGGCAACAGGGGAGGGCAGGGAGAGGTGGGGCTGCTTGCTGGGTATTGCTTTCTCTTTCCTTTCGAGGAGGTATGGAGCTGGCCTGCAAGTCGTTCCTTTCTTCCTTTACATAATTTTCTTCCATATTCTTGATCCCTCCCCACCCCCCATACACACACTTGCATTGTGCATTTATTCTGAGCAAAGGACTTCTTTCCAAAAAACAGTTTGTGAGGTATGAGAGATACAGCAGTAAGCAAATCAGACAGGATCTTTGTCTTCACAAAGGTTCCGAGGAGGGGACAGATAAACAAAAAATTAAACACATGAGCAGAATGGTGCTGTGAAGTCTAGGTGCAGATGTCATGGAGGGACCTGATTTGGACAAGGGGGCCATGGTGGGAGAACCTCTAGGACTGGAATGGTGAGCAGGCTTCATGTTAGGTTGTTTGCCTAAACAAGCAAGACTCCAAAATTTCCAGAAACCCAGGGCCTAAGCACAGTGATCTGGTTAGAAAGTGGGCTCCGGCAGGGACCTGTCTTGACACCCTGTTTCATACCAAGCTCACTTTTTACTCAGCTTGTGTGTGTGTGTTGGGGGAGTGCACTGCCAAAGCTCCTCTCACCCACTTTTGGATGATGCTCCAGGCTAAGGAGTAGCATGTGCAGAGGCCCTGGAGCTACAGAGATCTTGGCCTTGCTAGAGAACTGACAGGAGGCTCAGTGCATAGCATGCAATAGCCACAAATAAATGTTAAGCATTATTACCTAAATTCTTACCTGATTTAACATTGCAGGGTTGGTTTGTTCTTTGGGGAAGGCAGCAGTTTTTATTTATTTAAATGCATAGTTGCATAGTCCATCTATATCCACAAATTTATAAAGTAAAAGCCAAATGTACAGCAAAACTGCTGGAAAGGAGACTATTAAAGCCACATAATATAAGAGAGAAAAGAGTGAGCCCCAAATGGAGGCTAATAGGATTCTACAAGTGCATGTGGTGGGCCTGGAGCCAGAGGGCCGAGCCACGGTGTGCATGGGGCGCTGAGAGCAGCTCCCGAGTGAGAGGTTTCTGTTATGTCCATCTCACAGGGCTGGAAACAGAATGTCTTCCTGTCATCTGGCCAGTGTTTTCAGGTCTGGCCATCCTAATTGTGTGAGAGTAATATTAGGAAGGGCTAGAAATTACAGACCTGGATGTAACAGCCAAGCCTCTCTCCCAGCACCATAGAGCCAGGGCAGCCTTCAGGGCAACTTTGCAAATGGGAACACAGGCCCAGAGCAGGAACCACTGTTCCCAGCCTCTGGGGACTGGAGGAACCAGGACTACTACCCAGGTCACCCAACTCCCAACCCAGTGGCCCCTCTGACATTGGTCAGGACTACACAGGAAGGCTGTAAGCCATAGGGAGCGGAGCCTGTGGTCCACGGACAGCTCATTGGTCTAATGTCAGAGGCTGGTGAAGGGTAAGAATAATGTATTCAATGTCCTCGATTCTGCATGTCCAAATGGGCAGGTAGGTGGGGTCTACCTGCCCAAATGAGGTCATGTGGTTCTTCTGTGGCCGAGACCATCACTGTCTCCAAGGAGATCCCCAGCGTCTGCCTGCAGGGGTCTGAAATGAGAAAGAGAAGGCTGAGAGTATACTTGCTTGTCAGAGTCTATGGATTCGTGGACTCTCCTATCCATTCCCACCTCCACGAAACCAGAAGCAAAACTACTTGGGGAGGAAAACTCAGAATGACCATATTGAAGCAACCTGCCCTCTCAAGGACAAACTCACTAAGATTCCATGAAGCACAGGGCCTGTGGGACTTGGGAAGCAGTGGTCGGCGGCTGAGGGGGCAGGCCAGCAATAACAAAAGCCACTCTGGCTTGTGGGAGTGGAGGTGTGGGACTGCACCCCATCAGAGCCTGGAGCCCTTCTATTGCAGGGAGGCCTCTATTTCATCATCAACCTGAACTGGCATCTGGCCACTATGTTCACTTCGTTGGGGTTTGCCTTCCTCTAGAGCATGGTACCCCCAGGGTATTGCTCTTTTTAAAGTGTAAATCAGGTCCCTATGCGCACCTGTGGGAAACACACCAACCTAGTGTTTACCTGTGCAGCTCACCCTTCATCCCTGTGCTTCACACACTCCCCTCTTACCTCCCCTACACTGCTCCAGCCACGCTGAGCTCTATCAAGTTGCTTTGGTCTGCTACTCTCCACTTCTTTTTTTTTTTTTTTAGATTTTATTTATTTACTTTAAGAGGGAGGGGAAGGGAAGGAGAAAGAGAGGGAGAGAAACACAAATGTGAGAAACATTGATCAATTGCCTCCCAAACTGGGGACCCAGCCTGCAGCCCAGGCATATGCCTGCCCTGACCAGGGATCAAACCAACAACGTTTTGGTTTGCAGGCCGGCACTCAATCCACTGAGCCACTCCAGCCAGGACTCGACTCCTCTTTTGCTGTTAACCTTTCTCCATCTGTATTAGTGTTATGCTAGATGCTATAACATCTCAAAATCTCAGTGCTCAACTCAGTTGTTTTCAGATTCTGTGAGACTCTGTACTGGTGTTCCTAGATGTTGTGCAGTGGGAATGGGGTGGGCGTGCCATCTGCCATGCAGAGCTTCCAAGATTGCCCTGAGCACTGACACTCTGTGGCACAATAGGAAAGAGCCCTGGATGGTCATAGGAGGTGTTCATGGATCAGCACGCACCATTTCTGCTCACATTGCACTGGCTAGAAGTCAATCACTTGGCAGGACTTCACTGCAAGGGAGACTGGGAAACATTCCAGCTGTGTCCCCAGGGAAGAGGGAATAGGTTTTTGTGAACACTTTGCAACACCACGCTTGAGGTGTCAGCCTGGGTCACTTCCACAAAACGTATTTCCTAACTCATTGTGACTGGATTGAGCTGCTCCTTCATGTTGGAGCCATCACACTTGGTACCCAATCCTTCCATAACCCGTGTTTAAGGTAGGGCACAGGCATTGCTTATTTACACATTTTTCTGTATTAGACTGTGTAGTAATTTCCTATTGCTGCTGTAAAAAAGATCACCACAAACTTAGTGGCTTAAAACGACACAAATTTACTACCTTATAGTTTTGGTGTTCAGAGGCTTGAAGTGGATCTCACTGGGTTATAGTCAAGGTGGCTCAGCAGGGCTGTGCTCCCTCCTGAAGGCTCAAGTTGGGGGTGCAGGGGTGCTCTGCCCGCAGAGCTCTCCCAGCCACCATGGATGAGAATAAGTCTACCAAGATATGATCTGCTTGGGGAGGAAAGGCTGACCAGTCTCTCAGAGGAGAAAGGTCTCAAGCCTCTCAATGGGCTTTTACTGAGTTTAGCTTGCAGAGGGATGTGTTGACACAGACACCAGCCTGTAGTATCCACGGCGTTATGGATGGGACGAGGTACATTCACACGGACTACCTAGTCCTGTGGAGGAAAAGGGACGGCACAACCACTCTCTCTAGGGGAGAGCGCCTCTGAGTGCCTCAGCCACTTTCTCAAGAGGAGAGCACACTGACCCTTGCCTTGATAAGCTTTTATTGGGTTTCAATTTACACAGGAATACAGGTAAAGTTCATTAATCATTGTCAGGCAGTAAGGATCAAACAGTAGATAGCATACAAAGAACTATGAGGGCCTATTCTGAGTCAGGGTCTGTTAGCTAAAGGGCTATAAAACTTCGGGAAACTCATTTCCTGCTTGGACCCTTATCATTTAATTGAGAACATTCTTAGCAAAGCAGGTTTCACAGGATTTTATATATTCTTTCTTAGGCCTGATCACCCTGGGGAACCTGCCCTTTCCAGCAGAGGGCTGCACTGCCCTCTGTCATTGTTTCAGGCTAAGTCAGGCAGGGGAAGTAAGGCAGCCAAGTGTTTAGGAGACTTCTTACAGACAGAATGAGGACTCAGGCTATGTGAAAGCTGAGGGGTGAGGGTCCATCACCCCCTTTTGCTATAGCCCCCCAAGTCCTTCCCTGGGGGCTCCCGTGATCATGCCTGTCTCAGGCCGTTCCCCCTTTGGGGAATCTTACCCATCATTGGCTAACTAATCAAGCATTGGGGGCCAGGCAGGGTGAAGTAAAAGGAGCAAAGGCGGTGCCCCTGCCAGGGAGATAAGCTTTGTCTTCTTAGTGGCTTATGATCTGAAGGTCCTCACTCAGCCTTAGCCATGGGGGGGTTACAGCTCCTGAAACCAGGCAGGGCAGTTCCCAACAATGCATACCAAAGAAAGGAGGTATGGTTTACAGATAACACTTCTAGGATCACGGGGTCCTTTTGCGTCAGGGTCTGGTAGACAGGGAGACGCCAATCCGCTGTAAAACCTTGGAAAACAAATTCATTTCATGCTTGAACCCTTATCAGAAAATTGAGGACATTCTTAGCAAAGCAGGTTTCAAAGGATTGTATGCATTCTTTCCCGGCCTGATTGCCCTGGGGAACCTCCTGTTCCTGCCCAGGGCTGCACCACATTGTTTCAGGCTTAGGTCAGATGGGGGAAGTAAGGCAGCCAAGAGATCAGGAGACTTCTTACAGACAGAATGAGGACTCAGGCTATGTCAAAGCCCAGGGGTAAGGGTCTTTTGTCCCTCTTCCACAAACCCCTAAGTCCTTCCCTGATGGCCCCTTCATGGCTGCCTGTCTTAGGTTGTTTCTTTCTTGAGGAATCTTACCCATCATTGACAACCCAGCCATCCTCCAGGGGCCAAGCAGGGTGAAATAAAGGGGGCAGAGGCTGTGCCCCTGCTGGGAGAATAAGTTTTATCTCCTTAGTAGCTTATGGTCCCAAGGTCCCCTAGCCCTGGGGCCTTTTCACCTGTTGGTGGGGTTACAGCTTCTGAAACCAGGCAGAGGAGCAGGCTTCTGTTCCCAACAGAGGGGAGAATCTGTTTCTTTGCCTTTTCTAGTGTCCAGGGGGTTTCTGCGTACCGTGGATCATGGCCCCTTCCATCTTCAAAGCCAGCAGCTGCAGCAGTCCAGCCTCTGCTTCTATCATCACATCTTCTCTGACTCTGACCAACTGCCTTCCTTTCATAAGGACACTTGTGATGACATTGAGCCCACCTAGTAATCCAGGTCATCTCCCATCTTAAGATCTTTACTCAACCACATCTGCAAAGTCCCTTTTGCCATGTAAGGTAGCATTCACAGACTCCCAAGATTAGATGGCAGGCCTCTTTGGAGGGCCATTCTTTTGCCCACCAGGGACTGTGAAGCTCTGTGAGGACTAACTCCATTGTTTGCTGTGGCCTTGGAAGTGGGCACAGACCCTGGGACAGTGCAGGTGCTCTCTGATGTGTTGGGTGATGGAGTGAGCAGATTCACAGGCTCCCAAGCTGGGTCCCTGATGGGAAGGACTTCTCTCTCCTGGTGAGGTCTGGCCTGGCACAGAGCTAGCGGCCCGCTTGTCATCTCTCCTACTTCCCCAAGTGGTGTGATTTACGGAGAATTCATAGGGCACGTCTTTCATATTTCAAGGCAGATTTTTAAAAAATCAACTTTATTGAGGTATACTTGGCAAATAATTAATTCACCCATATAAGTGTTCATTGAGTGTTTTCTTTTTGTTCTATGTGCTGAGTTTTTGTTTTGTTTTGTTTCTGTTTTTTTTTAGAATGTTGGGTAGTATAGTCAGCCCTGTAATATTCTCCAGTAAGGGCTGCTCTCTCCAACCCTTTTTTCTAGGAGGATTGTATCAGCGGAGTCTTGCTTTATCAGACTTATGCGCTCACTGAGTTTTGACAAATGTCTTCACCCATGCAGTCACCACCATTATCAGTATGTGGCATGTGTGTTTGCAGTTTGTTTTGTTGCTTCCATGTGTAGTTCTGAGTTTTAAGGCCCATATGGATGTGTGTGACCTTCACCACAATCAGATACTGAATGGGTCCATCACTGCCACCCTCAAGTTCGCCTCTGTTTCCCTTTGTAACAACAGCCTCTCTGACTCCCTTAGCCTTTGGCAACCACTGATCTTTCATCTGAACCTATAGTTTTCTCCACGGCAAATTTTAATCATGGTTACCTAGCTGGTAAATTTATGAAAAAGAATCCCTTTCCCTTTATGCATTGTATTGCAGCCACTTCCCCGACCTACATCCTTAGCACAAAGGAGAGGGGCAGGTGACTGGAAGAAAACTTGGGGATGAGAAGGATTAGTAAAGATCTTCCTCAGGCCCACTGTGGGCCCTTGGCTGCCTCAGGACCAGCCTTCACTTCCACGTTGAGGGAAAGCAACGACGCTGTACACCTCAGCGAGAAAACCACAGAACAGGAGTGAGGGAACCAGGTGATCTCAAAGTTGAGAAAGATCTGCAAGCTGCTTTAAAAGCATGGTGAAGACGTGATTACTTCACATCAGCAAATTGATGACAGTCACAATTACAAAGAGAGGAAGAAAGAACTAGATCAAGTAGCGGATACAGCATAGAAGTGTTCTTATTGAGGTGAAATTCACATAACATAAATTAGCCGTTTTAGCCCTGGCTGGTGAGGCTCAGTGGACTGAGTGCCAACCTGCCATCTGAAAGGCTGCCAGTTCGATTCCCAGTCAGGTCACATGCCTGGGTTGTAGGCCACGTCCTGGTTGGGGGTGTGTGAGAGGCAAGCGAATGATGTATCTCTCACACATGGATGTTTCGCTTCCTCTCTTTCTTCCTCTCTTCCCCTCTCCCTAAAAGTAAATACATAAGATCTTTTTTAAAAAATTAGTCATTTTATTTTATTTTTTTAAGGATGTTATTTATTTATCTTTAGGTAGGGAAAGGGAGGAAGGAAAAGAGGGAGAGAAACATTAATGTGTGGTTGCCTCTCATGCATGCCCTACTGGGGACCTGGCCCACAACCCAGGCATGTGCCCTGACCAGGAATCGAACCAACAACCTTTTGGTTCATAGGCCAGCACTCAGTTCACTGAGCTGCACAAATTAGCCATTTTAAAGTGTATAATTCAGTGGCATTTAGTACACCAGAATGTTGTATCACGTCTAACAAGTTCAAAAACATTTCCACACTCCATAAGAAAACCTTATATCCATTACCAGTCACCCTCCCCTACCCAGGGCCCCCCTACCCCAGCCTAAGCAAACACCAACCTGCTCTCTGTCTCTATGGATTTACCTATTCTGGATATTTCATATAAATGGAATCACAAGACAGGACCTTTTAGCACCTGGCATCTTTCGCTGAGCACAATGTTTTTTAGTGTAATGTTGTAGCACATCAGCATTTGATTCCTTTTTTATGACTAATGTTATAGAGCATGAGTGCACCACAGTTTATTTTATCCATTCACCCACTGATGGAGCACAGCATAGAATTTGCCTTTTTTTCGGACTTGAACATCACTAAACTATTTTTACTCCTCAGATCCTAACTCTAATATCATCCCCTGGGTCTGTGTGATAAACCTTCCTATACACGTTCTCATGTAACATAACAATTTTGTAAAGAAGGGATCGACCCCTCCCCATTTTACGGATTTAGAATCTGAGGCGTAGAAGGATGAAGGGACTGGATCCAGGTGGGTTTCCCAGCCTAGTGTCCACCCCTGTTCACCTCAGCTGGGATCTCCGAGTGGTAATTGAAAGACAAAGCGCTCGCAGAAAGCAAACTCCTCGGGAAGGATTTCAATGCAGTCTAAACTAATACAGAAAATCTTCTAATTCTGTGTCCTTCCACTGCTGTTTCTAAACACCCTCTGTGCCTTTCTAGGGAGGCAGCCAGAATATCAGGCACACAGCTCCCATCACTTCCCTTTCTGATACCCTCTCATTACTTTTAATTGCATCTGAGGCTCTCTAGCATCTTATATGTTGATTCCTAATCCAGGGCACTTCTCTGCCTCCCACTGGTCCCACACAGCACTTCCCTCTTTCTCAAAGCTCTCCCAAGAAGTGCCCCCAGAAAATGGAGTTGGTCTTCTGTAATGAATTCATCTCTATAATGAATAGTATAATATCCAAGTTCCGGGCATATTTACACACAAGGAACATAACAAAGGGAAGACTTTTTAAAAGAATGCCATCTCAAAGCTCCATTTCCTATAGTACTAAGAACACTATGGGAATTACCCTGACAAGAAGACAAAAACGACTTCCAGGGATTCGGGGTTAGAGACAATAACACCAGCCCCATTAATGTTTAAAGTCAATGGAGCATAAAACTGCTTTTCTCTACTTATAGGCAGCATCATCTTACAGAGAGGAGGAAAAAAAATTACCATTTAACTCTGCGGAAATCCATAGACCTCCCCTAATTTTCATTCCCCTTGAAATTCTCCAGTAAGTACCATCAGACTGAAATGAGAATCACTCTCTCTGGGGGGAATGGCTTTCAGTGCTCATCAGTAAAGTGTGTGAAGAGCCCTCCACGGAGATGGAGGAGGAAGGCTGCCTGTCAGGAAGGGATCTGTCACCAAAACCTGCAGAACTGGTTGTAGTGACACCTTGGAACTTGGGAGCCTCTGGGCTGACTCCAAGAGGGCCTTAAACACTCTCAGGTCAGGGTAGACGTGAGGCAGAATACAAGGCACTGAGCAAGTTCAAGAAAGTAATGCCTCTAGGATATGTTTTACTTAGTGGGCTGCAAGGGGAGCCGTCATCATTGCTATATTAGCTGTTTCCCTGGGGGAGTCGCTGGAATTGGGCCAGGCCCCAGTTAGTAAACCGTGGACCTAATCCCACATTACATTTGTGTAATGCCTGACAAAGCCTGTTCCCATTATCTCATTTGATCCTGAAAACAATCCTCAGGGGGAGGCAGAGCAGGGATTATTTTTTCCATTTTACAAGTGAAAACACTTGTAAACTGATTTGCCAGGAGCCACACACCCCAGACATGGCAGGAATGAGACTTGAATCTAGGTCTTTGTACAACCTGTTCAGTGTTCTTTTGACTCCCCATCACAGCCTGATCAAAATATTCCCAGCCCCACCCAGTGCACACATTCGTCAGCTTAACAGCAGCTGAGAGCTCACCACCCTGAGCTTGTGTTTATACAGCCCACACACCTCTGTCCTAATGAAAAAATATAGCCCTGAGTGGCGAGCTCTCTGGGGGGAAAAATTATGTTCTTGGGTAAAATTAATCCAGATGGACTTGGAAAAAATCAAGGCATTAGAAAAAATTTATAAAAAATTGAACTGAGTAATAACTTTCTAGAGGCAAGAAGACTCTAAATTTAGCAATGTGTTAGAAGTCTCAAAGAAAGGGATTTTACAGATTTGACTATATCAAAGTTTGTTAAGTGTTAGTGGGAAAACAAACAAACAAACAAAAAACCTGTACAGGGCTAACAAAAATACCTGAAATGTTCATACCAAAATATGAAAGAAAAGAGTTAACTCCTGGGATGTAGAGGAGTCATGCAAATAAAAACTCAATAGGAAGAACTTAGGAAATAACTCACAAAAAAGGGAAATGCAGTTGGTTAACATTTTGAAAACTGCTGTACTTAAGTAAAATAATAATTTAAAAAACCTGGAAGGCATTATCAGTTCCACCTATGAAACCAACAAAAAAGTTTTTAACAATAGTACTCAGATACTAGTTGATGGTGCCACGAATAATGTGTTCACACATTAATGATGGGAGAGGAAATTTACCCAACTGGAAAGCAGTTTGGTACGTTTCTCAGAAACCTTAAAATATCCATATCCTTTGACCTGAAATTCCATTCGTGGGAATATGTTCTTAGAAAACACTCATCAACATGGAAAGTTTTACATACAAAAATGTCAGTCACAAACTTATCTACAAAGGTGAAATCAGGTAAACAGTAAACATTAAAAGAATAATTTATGGTACAGCCACTTAATGGAAACTTACGTAATCATTACATTCTCAAAGTGCATGCAAAAACAAGAACACCGTTTATGGTGTAATACCAAGGGAAAAAGTGTAACATTGTATACGTGGCTGTTGTATAACATTTTCATAGAAAAAAACTGGAAAGGAAAAATGTTTTCATGTGAATCGCGTTTGAGTCCTATGATTGTGGGAGATATTTTTTCATCGCCCAATGTTTCAATTTGAATCTTCTCCTTTTTTAACGAAGTCAACTCTTCAGCCATGCGGTGGCGCGTCCTTCTTGCAAAGTGCTTGAGGACTGGGCGTACCTCGGAAACCCCACCTCAGATCGATTCCGCCCACCTTTGCGATGGCTCCTCAACACCCCCAGTTCTCTTCCCTTTCCCCACCCCCACCTCTCGGAAGTCCAACCGCGGCCCGCTCCTCCCCCACCACCCCGGGTCAGTGTGACGGCGGGTGCGCGGGGGAGGAGCAGGGCCATCTCAAGCGTTGATGACACGTGGGGAGGGAGCTTGTGTTGGAGGAGGAGGGGTTAGGCGTGTGGGTGGGTGTGTCTGTGAGTGGCAGAAACCAACCCAGGTCGCCTCAGAGTCTCCATTTTTGTGTGTGGCTCATCCGCTCAGGGACCTACGAAGGTCTCCTCACACCCAGGATCCGCATATAGGGGGATACCAAGGTCAGACAAGAGAAGGCTCAGGCCACGGCGCTGCCCTGCCCTCGACGGCCCGCAACGCTGTACCTGCTCTCACGTCTCCTCCCGCCCTGGCGCAGTGGTTGGACCCGGCCGCAACGTCACCCATTGTTTACAAATCAACCCGAGCCGGTAGGACTCCGGCTACCGCGGCTGCGGCGCGCGGCACGAGTGCCAGCCGGTCTTCGCTTTTCGTCTCCTCCCCGGCCCCCCGGCCTCAGCCCTGGCCCCGGATTCAGCCTCGAGTTCGGCCTCAGCACCGCACCCGGCTCTGCTGCGGCCCACCGAGTCGCCAGAGACGCCCGCAGAGCTTCGGATTCCCGGGCTGGGGATCATGCCGTGCCGGAGGGAGGAGGAAGAGGAAGCCGGCGAGGAAGCGGAGGCGGAGGAAGAGGAGGAGGAAGACAGTTTCCTTCTGCTGGAGCAGTCAGTGACGCTGGGCGGCTCGGGCGAGGTGGACCGGCTGGTGGCCCAGATTGGCAAGACGCTGCAGTTGGACGCGACACAGGACAGCCCTGCCACCCCTTGCGCACCCCCCGGGCCGCTGCTGTGGCCCCCGGCGGCGGCGGCGGCGCGGGCAGACAAGGCCTGGTCCCCGGTTCTGCCACCCGCGCCGGTCGAGGCGGTGGGCCCAGCGCCACCGGGAGCCCTTCGCTGCGCCCTCGGAGACCGCAGCCGCGTGAGAGGCCGGGCTGCGCCCTACTTTGTGGCCGAGTTCGCCGCAGGTCACAGCGCCCTGCCAGGGCCGTGCCGTCGAGGATGGTTGCGGGGCGCCGTAGCCTCCCGCCGCCTGCAGCAGCGACGATGGCCCCCAGCCAGCGCGCGCACCCACGAAGACGACCCGCACCGGCTCCTGCAACAGCTAGTGCTCTCGGGGAACCTCATCAAGGAGGCCGTGCGTAGGATCCAGCGAGCTGTCGCCGCGGTGGCAGGCCCGGCCAGCGCCTCGGGGACTGGGGGAGGCCGCAGCGGACCGGACCCCGTCGCTCTGCAGCCCTCGGGCACCTTGCACTGACCCGGGGTCCCTGAAGTAGGAAAAGGAGGCCGCTGCACAGACCCATCAGCGTCCTGCCCTCACCCACCCTGAGCTGAAGCCACCGTAGCCGTTCTGGGAGCGAGAGCCGAGGCTGCAGGGAGGAGTGTTGGGGGAGACCTCCAGCCAAGAAGTTACCGGCCCCAGTAAGGCTGTCGGAGAAAACTTGAACGTGGAGAAATGCACCGGCCAGGGCACGTCTGTGCCGCGTGAGAACTTCCCGGCCACCTTAGGGCCAAGGACCTGGGATAAACTGGGAGAACTATGGCAGCTACTTTTATTGACTTGTACCTGACTTAACCCTTGGGGGTGTCGTGTTCTTGGATTGTTTAAAGATAGGGCCACAAGGGGCGGGAATTCATGAGGGCTTTAGAACAATACTTGAAAACTTAATGACACGAATACATTTTCTTTATTTCCGGTGGAGGAACTTAGTGAAAATGGTGCTACAATTGGTGTGCAAAGAATTCCGGAGGAAAGAGGAATGTAAAAGCTTGGCGGTGGGTGGTTGGCATCGCCCCCTCCCTCCCACCTAACTAGGGGCTGGTCGAGGTGGGAGATGTGAAGTCCAGTTAGGGGTTGGGAGGTGGAGAGTTTTGAAGGTAGAGTTGAATTTGGAATTTTTAATGACTGACCTTGCCACCTGTGGTTCAAGGTCACGGTTTGCTATATGTGGAAAGCTGTGGGGTTTTTGGGAGAGCTAACTCATCCCCTTGTACTTTCTTCCTCTTGCTCCAAAAAGAGCCAAGTCTGTGCTTTCCTACCGTCTGGGAGTCTCCTGAAGAGACATGGGCAGAGAGGGACTTATGGGGAGTTGGGTTTTTTTTTTTTTTTTTTTTTAATCCCTGTGCTTTCCTCTTTCCAGACTCCTCCTCTCATGAGGCCACTCTTGGCCGTGCCCTGGGCTTTCTCAGAAACGGCCATAAACAATCTCTGGAGTCTCTCTCCAGTTCTCCTAGCCTGCTGGTATTAATCCACCCGTTCTGGTGTCTGCATGGGGCACCGAGACCCTGGTGGTGGTTCTGCTCTGTTCTGGCCCTCTGGATCCGTGGGCCTGAGCCTCCATGGGTCCTCTCCCCTCACACGTTGCTCCTGCCACTAACTCTTCTTTGTAAGTGACTGAAACTGTCTTTAAAATGTGACTCTCTGAGAGGAGAAACCGCTGGCTTTACCCTTGTGAAACTTGATGGCACTTTAAGTGAAGTGCCACCCCCCAGACTTTAAGGAAGCTAAACCCATTTTTTTAAAAAAGATTCAATGGCTCGTTCATCCTCCAGATGTAGCTATTGACGTACACTTCGCACCGGAGTGTCTGAAATTGCGGTGGTCCTGATTTATAGGATTTCTTAATTAAAATATCTGCTGAATAAATTTGTTTTTTGTTTTGGAGCATGGTTTGGCTTTTTGGTGGGAGGTGGGGGAAAGAAAAGAACTTGGGGATCCATTTAATAAGGAAGAAGGCACTTGGGGAGACCCAGGCTCAGCTCAGAGTCCTGGCAGCCCTGCAGGACTTTGGTGCTTCTGGATTGAAGGTCCACAAGATCAGAGAATTAGGTCCAGGTTTTTAAAAGCTGCTAGGCGGGCTTCCACTCCCTTGGTGGAATGAGGACCTATTCCAGAAACACTTTCTAGGCTGGAGGGCAGAGGCCAAGGATTCGTGTCTGGGGAGGGGTGGAGGGAGTGTTCGCAACTGAATGTTTCGCGTAAAGAATGGGCAAGGGCACAGGCAAAGCCAGCCTGTTTCCCCCTAAGAGGCCGACCCACCGGGAGCTGTGGTCTAGGGAAAGGGAAACGGTTTTACAGCAAAGTACCAGCATATGGTGGGAAAATGGCTGGGTTTTGGAAGCAGGAGTTAGATGAACCGAAGCAGCACCTTCTCCTTGCTCCCTTGCCCTTTTCAAGGAAGATTTCCTTGGCCCAGTGCAGTTAACCAGCCCCCTGAAGGGCCTGTCCTGCCCAGCAGCCTCCTACGCTGAAGCTGCAGGGGAAGGCTGGTGCTCAGTGACTGTTTGAGTCAGCCCCACTGCTCACCAGCTGTGTCATCAGGGCAAGTCACTGCTCTGTGCTTTTCCCTTTTCTCATTTGTAAACCAGTACATAATAAGGTAGTTGGGAGGGTCACATGAGGATCTGAGTTGTCTGGGATACCTAAGTGCCCCAAAGTGATAGCTGTTAATTCTTTTTTAAAGAAGATTTTACTTTTAGAGAGGGCGGAAGGAAGGGAGAAAGAGAGAAACATTGATTGGTTTCTCGTGTATGCCTGGCTGGGGCCTGAACCCACAACCAAGACCCGTGCCCTGACTGGGGATGGAACTGGTGACCTTTCACTTTTCAGGATGATGACCAAGCAGAGCCACACCAGTCAGGGCTATGCTGATTTTTTTTTTTTAAGATTTTATTTATTTATTTTAGAAAGATGGGAAGAGAGAAAGGGAGAGAAACATTAATGTGTGAGAGATATATCAACTGTTTGCCTGTCACACCCCCAAACAGGAGCATGTGCCCTGGGTGGGAATCAAACCAGCCACCCTTTGCTTCACAGACCCAGGGCTCAATCCATTGAGCCACATCAGCCAGGGCATAGCTGCTGACTTTTCACACTACCACTGGCCCTTCCTCCTCCAGGGGGCCTGTATACGTCTCCTGAATGTGCCCCACTCACCCCAACACTTCAGCCACCTTTTTTCCACCATGAGCACAAGCTGTTGCTTCCTCTTTTGCTTCTGTGCCCCTTTAAGTCCCTTTTCCTGA
The DNA here is from genome assembly GCA_004027475.1 of Anoura caudifer. Lineage (NCBI taxonomy): Eukaryota > Metazoa > Chordata > Mammalia > Chiroptera > Phyllostomidae > Anoura > Anoura caudifer. The sequence goes on from PVKU01003586.1 coordinate 113,758, forward strand.
ACTCCTTCCAGAAAGCCACCTCCACACTGCCTCTCTGCTTTCAAAATACTAGGGGGTAGCATTTCCTGAGCACACAGGTACCAGGTACTGTTCTGGGTGCTTTAAATGATTAGAGCATCTCATCCTGTCATGACTACCATGAAGTGGGCATTGTTTTATTCCTTCTTTGATTTTTTTAGAGCTATTTATTTATTTAGTTATTTAAAGTGATTTTAGATAGGAAGGGAGAGAGACATCGATCTTTGGTTCCACGTATGTGTTCATTGGCTGATTCTTGTTTGTGCCCCGGCCTGGGATCCAGCTGGAAGTTTGGTGTATCGGGATGATGCTCTAACCCTCAGGTGGCAAACACAAGGCCTCCATCTTGCTTTATCCAGCCTGGCTCCTTGTTTCTATAAGGTGGCAGCGCCGAGCTCCTTGCCCCTAGTTAAGGAGTAATTACATTTATTCAGCCCTAAAATTACATTCGGCCCTTTGAAGGCAACCTCGAGGCTGATGTGGCCCCCAGTGAAAATGAATTTGATGCCCCTCTAACCTCTGACTAAGTGAGCTGCCCAGCCAGGGTATTGGACAGCATGTTTATGAAAGTTGGGGACAGTGAAACAAGGAAGGGCTTAGGATAGAAGAAGCAACAGGAGAGACCCTTGGTGGGGCTCCTTTGGCTCTCTGGAAAAGCAGAGAAAAGGGGAGCTTCTCCAAGCTTCTCCCAGGTTCAGGAGGTTAGCCCAGGCTCAGCTGCTGCTGCCCATTGCTCCTCTGGTTGCAGGTCTTGTGGGGACCCCTGGAGTTCAGGAGATCCATTCCTGTGGGGGAAGAAAGGTGTGGGCATGCTCCTGGGAGGGAGCACGTGCATATTTTGTCCATTTCATAGATGAGGACACTGAGGCCCAGGAAATTAAGTAATTTGCCTGAAGTTACCACCTTTTAAATGGTGAAGCTGGGATTTAAACCCAGGCAGTCCAGCTCTAGGATCTCCTTCCCTCAACCAGGTCTTCCAGTCAGACTGTACCACCTACATAAGACTTTCTTGGCACCATCTTCTCTCATGTTGGATTTATTAAAGTTATTAAGAGCATCCCACAAACCTCGACCCACTAAATACCTCAACACAACAGCATCTCTATTCTCAAACTTGTATACCAGACACATATGTGGAAGGGGCTGGGAATCCAGGATGAGGCAGGGTTTCACACATCCTGGAAGAACCCACAAGCAGGTTTGGGGCCAAAATCTTCACATAAGGTACTAGGAACTGCATAAGAGGAGCACAGATAACAAGTGGTACATGGCTACTGCCTGTAGACCCTCAAGTCCTATCAGATGAGAGCACAGGGCCAAGTTGGTAGCGTGTCACCCAGTGCGGATGTCCTGTGGGTCTGCAGGATGGCTGGAACAGCTCTCAGGAATGAAGGTAGAATGGTGACTGTGGACAAGGAGGGGAAGGGAACGGAGCCCTGTTACAGGCAGGCACTCTGCAGGCACTTTTCACAAGATGTTCCTTTTCAAAGGGGAGAGGTAGGAAATACTGGTAGTAGAGCAGGATCTGAACTCACAGATCTTAAGGTGATCCTTTTGTTACCTGGCTGAGTCTACATATACCTTTCTTCCTCTACCCTAGCCATTGGTACTGATCAGCCATTTGCAAAGGCTGTAGAGAGCCTAATTCTGAGCCTGGGCTTGGGGCAGGATCTCTGTGTCAAGGAGGCAATGGTCCTTTCCAAAATGTTGCAGCCTGGGATAACATATTCACAGCATGTGGCCCAGGAATGATTGTGGCTGGGATGTGTCTAACCCTTAGGAGCGGATGGCCACAGATCTAGGGGCATGAGTGTGGGCAGAGTTGAAACAACTCCATCTTCTGAAGGGGCTGAGGCCTGGGTTTCCCTGGTAAAATCTGCAAGCCTTGAGCCCAGAAGGACCAAAGCAATAGGGAAGTGGTAAGGAGAGCCTGATTGTGTTGTGTATATATGAATGTGGCAGAGGCTGGGAGCTGTTTAGGAGTTTCCTTGGGAAATTACATAGATAGCAGCCTCCTGCCTCATAAGTGACTAGAAGGTGGAGAGAGATCAGGGTTGAAGATTAAAGATTTGGCATTTAGAGCTAAAGAGCTAAGAGCGGTAGATTGAGCCTGGGAGATGCTGTCAGTTGGAAAGTAGTAATAACACTAGCCTAATGTATAGAGTGCTTACCTTGTGCTGGACCATGGTCTAAGTACTTTGCAAAGACTAGCTCATTAGATCTATGTGGGAAGAAGAAGAAGAAACAAAAGACCAGACAGAGAGTGAGAGCAGAATCAAGAAAAACCAAGGGAGACTAGAAGGTAAACTGAGATATTGTGGGTATGTGGGTGTATCTACAAACACAGAGCTATATCTATCTATTACCTCTTTCTATGTCCTCTGTGGTCAAGTCCAGGATATTTAAATCAGATCTTGCTCAGTGACTTTCTTTTTTTTTTTAAATGTTCATTATATTTTTTTCCATTATTGTTTAGTCCTCTTATGTATGTGTGTGTATGGGGGGGGGCTTCACCCGCAGAGCACCCCTGTCTGCCATGGATAAAAATAAGTCTACCAAGACATGATCCTCTTGGGGAGGAAAGGTAGCCAATCTCTCAAAGAAGGGCCTTGAGCCTGTTCCTCAGTGGGCTCTTACTGGGTTCAATTTGCACAGGAATAGAGGTGAAGCTCATCAATAATTGTCAGTCAGTAATGATCAAACAATAGATAACATTCAAAGAACTGTTAGGGCTTATTCTGAGTCAAGGTCAGTTAGCTAAAGGGCCATGAAACTTTGGGAAACAAACTCATTTCACTTTTGGACCCTCATCAGAAAATTGAGAACATTCTTAGCAAAGCAGGTTTCAAAGGATTGTATGCATTCTTTCCTAGGCCTGATTGCCCTGGGGAACCTCCTGTTCCTGCCCAGAGCTACACCACATTGTTTCAGGCTTAGGTCAGATGGGGGAAGTAAGGCAGCCAAGAGATTTAGGAGACTTCTTACAGACAGAATGAGGGCTCAGGCTATGTCAAAGCTAGGGGGTGAGGGTCCATCACCCCCTTTTTCTATGGCCCCCCGAGGCCTTCCCTGATGGCCCCAGCATGACCATGCCAGTCTTAGGTCGTCCCTCCCTTGAGGAATCTTACCCATCTTTGGCTAACCAGTCATCCTTCCGGGGGCCAAGCAGGGTGAAGTAAAGGGGGCAGAGGTGGCGCCCCTGATGGGAAGATAAGCTCTGTCTCCTTAGTGGCTTATGGTCCCAAGGTCTTTTTACTCAGCTTTAGCCATGGGGGGTTACAGCTTCTGAAACCAGGCAGGGTGGTTCCCAACACCCTTATACCTCATTCCCCACTTCAATGACTTTCATTGTCTTTTTGAACACTGAAGTTATTCAAATTCCCTCTACCATCACTATTAAGTGGTGTTTTGAACATCTGCACCCTGAGTTCTTCCCCTCCTTAACCCAACTGAAGAAAAGCACAATTTCTGGTGCATCTGGGGAAAGGTGATTATGACTCCTGTGTCTGGGGAGATTTTCAGGAACACCTAGGAAACCATCTTTCACCCTGTTAGGCTACGGAATCTGATTTAGACAGTAAAAAAGAAATGGGCAAAAGGCAGGGCAAAGGTAACAAGATGAGATAATGAGCTTGTGACTTTTTTAACCCACCCAAATCAATAAGTCAAATAAACTGCCTGAATAGCTTATCAGTTGGGGGTTGTGAATTTTACCTACTATGAGTCAGTTAATTGATAAGGGGGAGCATTTAAAAAATTCTTTGGTATTAGATTTAGTTTGCATTCTATTGTAGATAAGGTACAGAGAGGAAGGACTCCTTCACACAATAACTATAGAAACATGGCCATTCCAGGCATGAAAGTTATACAAGGTGGTTTCAACAGCCAACCACCAAGGTCCCAGGCTTTGCTGTGGTATGACAGTTAGTGACATAAGATGCTGTCACGGGGACACCTTCCCCTACAATCCCTCTGGACCCTGGCCAGCCCAGGGAACCCTATCCCTGCCTGCCTCAAGGAGCATCATCCTTTAGAGCATCTTCCCTTCAGTTTCTCATCCACAGTCAGACAGGCACGTCTCTCCTGGTTGAGGAGATCCTTCCTGTGGCCTTGTTTTCCCTTGTTAGCAGTTATCCTTCCTTTTTCATCTTCTTTGAACTTCTAGGCACCACCACTCATCACCTCTGCCCCAAGTACCCCACACCCTTAGCTTCCACAAGGCTGTTTAAATTGCCCAATTTGTTTGCTCTGCAAATATTTACCAGATGCCAATACCCAGGCGTTGTTACTAAATGCAGCGATGTTTCAGGCAGTATCCTCAGCATTTTTACTAGTATTAGTTCAATGAATCCTCACAACCCCATGAAGCAGGGACTTTATTATGGAACTTCATGGATGAGGAATGTGAGGTTAGACAGATGAAGTGACCTGCCCAAGGCCACAGGAAGGACCTTTAAAGGAGAAAGCCAGGACTGTGGCCCAGACAGCTGGCTCTGGAGCCAGCATTTTGCACTGTACTGAGGCCTAGAGTTTTCAGAATGTGTATCTTGTCTTTTCCTCTTTCTTCCCATCCAGGCCCTTATCACCAGGTGCCTGGAGGTTTTAACAGCCATCCAACTGGTCTGGCTGACCATAAATGTTCACCTGCAACCTCCATCCATCCCCCATGCTCTGTTGCCTCATAATCTGCCTAAAACACTCTCTTCATCTTGTCACTCCTCTGCTGCCAAAGAATATACAATCTCTTTGGGAAAAGAAGACACTCATATATGAGTTCCTGAGATAAGCCTATAATGAAGTAAATCAAATGAAGAGCGAGAATAAAATAAATGTGAAGATCCCTCCTGTAAAGAAATTGCATAATTTTCTCAGTACAAATGATAGAAGGGAGCAGACAGGGCAGGCTCACAGAACCTTAGGCGAGCACTGATTCTGAATCAGAAGGGGGTGGGTTTTCAGAGAGGAGACAGGGCAGCTAAGAGATGTGGCCCCAGGCTGTCCTCACCACAAAGCCTCCACTTTGTAACATCCCCTGTGGCCTCTCCTCTACCAGTTCCAGTCCTGAGCTGCTCTCAGGGTTTGGCTTGGAGGGGACCTCCACCCTTTTCTGAGTAAACCTCTTCTAGATGGAGTATTGCCTTCCTGTGCACTTTTCCTGAGTGCTTACCTCTCCAACAGGGGTGTGTGCTCACGGAAGTGGTCTGACCTTCGGAGGAAGCAAGCTGAAGATGCCATTACAAGGCAGGACTTAAAGTATTGGCCTTGATTCAATAGCTTCCAGACATTCCTGGAAAGAAGAACAAATAATAAAACAACACTTGTTTTATTATTTGAATGTTTGTTTGTTATTTGCTTCCCAGATGCTATCTAATTTAATCTTTACCCAATTCTTCAGGGTAGGCTCTATTTTTATTCCCTACTTTGCAGATGAGTTCATTGAGATTATTGAGGCGAAGGACTCTGCCAAACCACGGGCTGGAAAGGAAGGCCGCTTGCAGAGCCCACCCTGCTATCTATATGCCTTCTGGGAAACACCGCTGTGGGCAGGTGACTTGTTCTCCCTTCAGTTATGGATGGAAATCCAGGAAGAAGCGCTGGCCCTTTGCCTGCACCAGCCTTCACGGTGTTCAACCTCCGCGTGGAAATGTCTCTGGGGTTCCATCTCCAAATGAAGTGGTAGCAGTAGACCAAGGAAGGCTGAGTTTTCCCAGGGCTGGCATTCTGTGATTACTGAGCACCGGTGGAAGAAGGGGGAGCTAATTGAGTGAGTTAGTAATTTGGTTGCCAGGGTAACTCTTTTCTGATTGGAAGGAAGGGATCACAGGGTTCAACACAGACCTTGCTGGATAGGGAAGTGGTGTCTGATCTTCGCTCCATGTATCTGCTTTTGAGCTAGAAAAGTAGAGAGCAAAAGAGGGTAAAAATTGAATCCAAATATTGTAGCACTTATGCCTAATTTAGAATAAAGTCCTTGGGTGGCTGACTCTGGAGTTCTCTGTGAAGTGCGGTGTTCTTTTGTTTGAATCATTTGTTATTTGCCAATTTCTGTGCTTATGTTGCATGTTTTTCATTGAGTGTATAGTTCTGGGCTTTTATCTCAGGCTATTTTCTGTGGCCAACTGTCTTCATAGGATGCTGAACAGTTTGTGAGAGAATGGTTACAGCTTCCCCTAGCCTCAGCCTAGGGGTCTGGAGTGCGGTTTCCCAGGGTTCCGATGGCCGGGCCGCCACATCGGACAGCTGCAGGGGCGCCGTTCACATTGCACGTGCGTGTGGAGTTGTGCAGTAAACAGTACTGAACTGTGTGTGTTGGTTATCAGGCTGTTGGAGAGAGGCCTGGGTTCGGTACTCTGAAATGACTTCAAAAATGGCTTTGGTTGGTCACTCTGCCCTGCCCCTTCCCTGGACTATTTTTCCACCTATAAAATGGTCTAATAACTTTGAAAAATCAGTTCTATAAACCTGCTTTCAAAAAAGGATTTTGTGATGATGAATAAGACCTTGTAGGACTTTTTAAAAGGAGGATAGGTATAGGGTTACAGTACATTTAAAATAGCTGGTGCCCTGGTGGGTAGCTCAGTTGGTTAGAGTGTTGTTCTGATATGCCAAGGTTGTGGGTTCGATCCCTGGTCAGGGCACAAGAATCAACCAATGAATGCATAAATAAGTGGGACAACAAACTGACGTTTTTCTCTCTCAGATCAATAAACAATATAAATAAATAAAGTGTTTGATAGTGGGCATTAGTTTTCTCCAGTCATCCTTTTGTAATGAGGGGTTGTACTGCATGAGTCCTGTGGTTTCGTCTAGCTTTAACCGATCATTACGAGAAGTCAGCACAGTTGGCACAGCGGTATCGAATCATGACCATTTGGGCCCTGGATTGCCCCTAACCCACTGACCTCTGGGAAATCCCACCCCAGCTAAGAAGCAGGCCAAGGACCTCAGGGCTGCTCCAATGTGAGGGCAAGTTAGCACTACTTTCCCCTGCTGCTCGGTGCTGAGAGGTGACAGGCCACTGCATTGTTGGAGGTCCCCTTCCTCAGTCTGTGTTAGAGCCTCCATAATCCCCCTCCCCTTGCTGGGCGGCACTGGGCTGAGCCCCTTACAACCTTTTCTGGGCAAGTAGTGGGAAATGGCTGGCTAGGTGTGTTCCATGTGTTTGAGAGAATGGGGAGGTATAGACAATAGGCATTGAGTACAAAAAGAAGTTAGAAAGGACTCTAGCTGGTCCAGAAAGGACTTTTGGAAGCCCGGCATGTGTTGGTTTCGTGAGAGACGGAGGATCACTTAGCCTCTTAGGAGTGTCCTGGGGAAGAAGGGGTGGGGTCTAAAGACCGTTTATCTCCAGTGCGGGCCAGCCTCCATGAACACGTTATTCATCTCACTTCTCATCTGTGTACAGAGGGGAAAACAGAGGCCCACAGCTGAGCAACTTGTCCAAGGTCCCCAATTATTAGTGAACTTGAATCTAAACAAACACCTGTCCCCAGCCAGGCTCCTTCCTTTAGGAAACAGACTGAAGTAACTCAGAACTGGAGGGACAGAGATGGGCTGTTATGTCACTTCTTAGGGAGAGAAGGCAGCAAATAAGCCAAAGGGAGAGAGCAGTCCTCTGATACATTCCCACCACTTTCCCACTCTAGGCTTGTGCCCTGAGCAACCCCTGCAGCAGAGTTGCTTGGCCTTCGGGCCCCCTTGCAGAACAGGCCCACATAATGAGTGACCACAGTAGAAAGAAAGATAAGCCTCCCTGTCTGCGACTGAGCTGATGTTTCTTGCTAAAAGTCAGAGCAGCTTCATAAAACATCTCCATCACTGACTAGTAATCCAAAGGCTCTAGCAGGGGTGTCCAACCCATGGCCAGTGGGCCACATGCGGCCCACGGTGGCTATGAATGTGGCCCAACACAAAAATTTGCTTAAAACCTTTTTTTTTTTTTTTCTCATTTTCATTAGTATTTGTGTGTTTAATGTATGGCCCAGGACAACTCTTCTTCTTCCAGTGTGGTCCAGAGATGCCAAATGGTTGGACACCTGGGTTTTGGTGAAAGGGATTGGTCTAAAACCTGACCTCACTTTCATTTAATTTCATGCCAGGACCAATACATACCCCGAGCAGACCCTGTCTAACTGGTGAGCTGCTCAGACACAAAGACGCTCTAATTACCATCTGCAAGCTGGGCTGACAAAGATTTCAAGTGTTTTCATGTTTATGGAGATCAGAGAAATGTGTACTGTGCATCTTTCCCACAGACAGCAAGTATGAAATAAAACCAAACATGAAATGTAACACATTTATTGAAAACAGATATTTCAGTTAAGTTAAAATCCTATTATCAGGATGGCCACAATTCCAGACACTCCAGCACGAAGTGTAGATATGTCAATAGCCACATCTGGATGATGAACAGGCCATTGAATCTTATAAAACTAAAATAACAACTAACCGGTCAATCCCTCAGAGTGAGTGAACAGTATGTTACGAACTTCACCACGGTTTACAATGGCAAAGCGTGTAGCTTCTCCATTTGGAGGGTCACATTTTCTACTCGGTTTCCTTCACTTACAAAGGCAAGCTGGCATGGCTGGGGGAGGGGCAGAGGGAGGAAATCAACTCCGTCTACCCGGGGAATTGCAGCTGTTATTGCAAATGGCCCTGGAGAGCCCATTATAAGCTGCTGTGTGAGGCTGGGTGTCCCTGGAGTGCCCGTCACGTGGCGTCTCCCCAGCCCCCAGACAGGGCCCCTAGGAGCACCAGCACCACCCTCTTGGGTAAAACAGCAGAGCTGAGAGGGAGAGGAGGGACCCGAGGCAGGTCTTTGGACTATTTCCATGAAAGCCCTGAGTGCGGCGGCCCGCGGGAGGTGCCGGCGCCCAGCACATCCCCGCCTCCCGGCACCACGGCGGTGGCTGTGTGCTTGTCCTCAGGAGACTCCAGCACTGCACCGCCCACCTCCCATCCCCACCCTGGACACACCGCGGCTTTCCCCTCCACTGGGGGAACCGCAGCCAGTTACAAAGCAGGGAGAGAGAAAAGGTCCTTTCACGGTACCGTGTGTTTTAAGAATCAGCACCCCAAAAGACACAAAATGGGTTTTTTTAAGTGTTGTAAATTTTCAAGTCTGGCAGTTTGAGGTACTCCCTGAAATGATCGTCTACTCGTGTTCCCCTCCCCCCAAAGTGAGTCAGGAACCAACCCTGAAAACGTAAAACAAGTAACTGGGATCATCCTCGTCCTTAGGGAGCGTGGCGACCCCGAGAAGCACGAACTGTGGCCACATGGTCACCGGGCTGCAGGCCCGGGGCGGCTGCGGGGTGCCTCCGAGAGTGGTCAAGCCGAATAAGGAGCCCTACTGACTGTGAGCTGGGGGTGCGCTCTGTAATACGCCTTACACAGGGCCAACCGAGTCCTGCTTTTCAACGTCAGGGCCCTGGACCTCAGTTCCCCGCGAAAACATTGGCGATGTTTCGATTCCTCGTCGTTAGCTTATTTTCCCGCTTCAGAAGTGTGAGTTCATCAGTCCCAGTAGAGATGCGCCCTCAGGAGAATCCTCTCGTCCTCCGGGCGCAGGCTGGCGCGGCGCACACTCCTAGGGCATTAGCTGCCCGGCACGGGAACGCCGTCACCAGTTCTGAGCGGCGCGCTTCCTCCGGTCGCGCCGGGGTCGCCGCAGACGGTGCGAGGGCTGGGGGGCGACACGGACTCGGGTGCGGCGGCCGTCGGAGGCGTCGGGAGCGGGCGTCGGGGAACATTTTCATGTAGCTGCGGCCCTCGCGAATGAAGCCTCCGCACAGCCTCCTTGATGAGGTTCCCCGAGAGCACCAGCTGCTGCAGGAGCCGGTGCGGGTTGTCGTCAACGCTGTGGACTTCCATCCGGTGCCCACGTCGGTGCTGCAGGCGGCGGGCGGCGGCGGCCCCCCGCAGCCATCCTCGCCGGCACGGGCCCGACAGCGGCTTCGGGGCACCCCGCTTGTCGTCTCCTGAAGGCCCATCTGGGCTGGACTGAGGGGGCCGTGGGGACAGGGCGCTGCGACCTGCGGCGAGCTCTGCCACGAAGTAGGGCGCAGCCCGGCCTCGCACGCGGCCGAGGTCCCCGAGGGTGCAGCGAAGGGCCCCCGGGGGCGCTGTGCCCACCGCCTCGGCCGGCATGGGCGGCAGAAACAGCGGCAGAACGGGGGGCCCGGCCTTGTCTGCCAGCCCCCCCGCTGGGGGCGGCAACGGCGGCCCGGGGGACACGCACGGGGTGGCAGGGCTGTCCTGCGCCGCGTTCAGCTGCAGCGTCTCGCCGATCTGGGCCACCAGCCGGTCTACCTCGCCCGAGCCGCCCAGCGTCACTGACTGCTCCAGCAGAAGGAAACTGTCTTCCTCCTCCTCTTCCTCCGCCTCCGCTTCCTCGCCGGCTTCCTCTTCCTCCTCCCTCCGGCACGGCATGTCCCCCAGCCTGGGCACTCGAAGCTCTGCGGGCGTCGCTGGCAGTTCTGTGGGCCGCGGTGGAGCCGGGTGCGGAGCCGCGGCCGGGGCCGGGGCTGGGGCCGGGGCCGGTGCCAGGATCGGGCCGGGGCTGGGGCAGACGCGGAAGCCAGAGACCGTCAGGCACTCGTGCCGCGCGCTGCAGCAGTGATAGCCGGAATCCTACCGGCTCGGGTTGATTTGTAAACAATGGGTGACGTCGCGGCTGGACCCAACCACTGCGCCGGGCCGGGGTGCACTGCGCCGTTGGGGGGCGGGGTGCCCCGGGCACTGGTCCCGCGTGGAACCTTGCTCCCTCTGAGCTCCACAGTCTTAAATACTGTCTGCGAGGGCGCAACGGGGAGCTGCTCCTCACTCTTTTAGACGGGAGTGATTGGAGTTTCTGGCAGATGGACACCTGCGTGGACTCTGTTGGTTTCTTCCACACACAACACCTACAACTTACACTCACACGCCCACACACTCCCCTCCTCTAAGCGTGTCAACTCGTCTGGTTCTGGCATTTGTGCTTTTGAGGTTCCGGGTGCCAGCATCTGGGCAGTCACAACCGGGAGAGTGAAGCGAGGATGGAGAGGAGAAGGACTGAGGATAGGCATTTGTCTGGCATTTGACATGGACTACGGGGTGGGGATGGACTGTGGGAGCAGGGGGTGGGGCGGGATGGAGGAGGGCAAACGGGGGACAATTGGGACAACCGTAATAGAATAAACAAGATTAAAATTTAAAAATAAATAAAAGAAGAAATCAAAATAAAAGAAAACCTAAACATACGCCCATCCTATGGTTCAATTCCAATCCTAGATATTTACCTACGAGAAGTAAGAAGAGGTTTGCATCCATGCCTACAGACAGATGTTCATAGCAGTGTTATTCATAAAAGCCATAAGCTGGAAACAGCTCAAGTGTTTAGCGACAGGTGAATGGATAAACTATGGCACATACACAGCATAACAGAATACTCTTTAGCAACAAGATGGATGAAAGTATTGTTACATGCAATCCATAGATAAACCTCAAAAACAGCACTAAAAGAAAAGGAAGCCAGAGGAAAAAGAGCACATACCACAAACGTATGAGCACAGAATCACAAAGATTCTGTGATATGAAGTTTCAGAACAGGACAAATTAATTTATGGTGGGAAAAAAATCAGGAGACTGATTGCCTTTGGAGAGGGTAGAGTCAGGGCAATGACTGAGTTCGAAAAGGCCTGAGCAAACTTTAGGGTGGTGGTAATGTTCTCTATCTTGGTAGCTCTGTATGGATGTCACAGGTATACGCATGTGTTAAAATTCATTGTATTTATCACTTGTGAGTTGTACATGAGAAAACCAAACAAATATTAAATTCTGGTTAATAGACATGCTGATGAGTTTAGGTGTGAGGTATATTTATGTTTTCAGTTTATTCTCAAGTGCATAAAAATGAGATGGATAGAAGAGTGGGTAAGAGTTGGTAGGTCTATGACAAAGCATACATATAAAATGTTAATGTTATTGTATGACCCAGCAATTCCACTCCTAGGTTCCTACCTGAAATAATTGAAAACATATGTTCACACAACAATTTGTACAGAAATATGCTTAGCAACATTATTTGTAATACCCCAGAAGCAGAACAACCCCAGTGTTCCTTAGCTAATAAATGGATGAATAAAATGTTATCTATTCATGCAACAGAAGATTATTCACCATAAAAAAGAAGAAAGTACTAGTGTAGCATGGATGAGTCTTGAATATACTACACTAATTTAAAACAATATACAAAAGGCCACATATTACATGATTCCATTTGTGTGAAATTTCCAGGACAGACAAACCTGAAGAGACAGAAGGTAACTTAGCGATTGCCAGGGGATGGGAGGAGAGGGAAATTAGGACTGTTAATGGGTAGGGGATTTCTTCTGGGGTGATGAAAATGTTCTGGAGTTAGTCAGGGGTTATGTTTATACAACAGAGCAAATATACTAAACACCACTGAAGTGTACACTTTAAAATTCACTTTGTTTTTCATTTTTTGTTGGTAAACAGTTTTACTAGTTCCAATGAAGATATCACATGTTCTAGTCCGTTGTGATGATGCAACATGTAGCTCTTCTTTGTAGCTGGAACTCAGTAATTCTTTCCATTCCATTCCAATGATTCCTGAGCTGGTGTCATGGACGCAGTCTCTCCGGGTGGTCAGGTTCTGTTTTGAAACTTGCTATCAATGATTTCAAAGTCCTGTTTTCTCATCAACACACTAACCAGAGGGATGTTCTCATATTCAGTACACTTATTATTGTTGTTGATCTTATTGCTGCGGGCCTGACTAGCTGGGGAGAGAAAGAGCTTGCTGACAACCCAGTTGCCCTGCATGCCTCACAAGAAAACCTTTCTTTAGAACTCAGACTACTAAGGTCTTCAAAGAACAATTCTACCTCACGTGTTTCGTCTTCAACTCACAGTCGTCTAAATGGTCGGAAAGCACAATGTTCGAGGTAGCATTTTCGTTCAAATACATCATCTGTTGATTTAAGGCTTCTGGCCTGGTTTAATTTCCTATTCCCGGACTTTTCCCTTGGTCCCTCTGCTGTGCGGTCTGGTGTCGACTCTTCATTTACCAGGGCATTTGCTCAGGGGACCTCTCTGGCTCTGCATCCTGCCACCCACTCATATCACACTGGATGGCTCCCCCGACGAAGTTACACTGGGTCATCCAGGCAGCAGAGGGAACAGGCCCCAGGGGAAGCTGTCCCAGACTCCCACTTCTTCGTTGTACATTTTATCTAGGGAGGGGTCTTCACCCTCATGAGTGTTATAGAGCACAACCCTACTTTCCCAGAAGCTCTGTGAATTCCCACTGTGCTGCACCTGCTGAAGTTCAGTCTGAGTCCCTTTGGTTCTCATTTTCCCCCCAAGACCCACCATAGTGTCAGAATTGTGCTGGATTAGAAGACACATGGAAGTTAGGTTTTTGGTTAGGTGGAGGAGGCAAAGGGGGTTGGGGTACAAGGAAGCCCAGATCTCGCTGGCCACCACTGCGCATAGCAAGTACAGAGTTCTGTTTCTGAGTCCTGCCCCAGGAACAGAGAATAGATCACAGGCAGAATTCTGGTACCAGAAACTTAAGTAAGGCAGCTGGGCCAGCCACCCATGAAATAAAAGGGTCTGCCGTTATTTCCTTTAGAATGTGGGTTTTCTTCTGAGGAGTTTATCTTCTAGGCTGCTCCAGTTCAGAGTCTGCTACCAGGAGAGTGTGAAGTGCCATGCCGACCTTTCTGTGGCCTGACATCTGCAACATGGAGTGTCTATGGTTTTTAAAATTCACTTTAAAGTGAATTTAATGCTATGTGAAGTAGGTCTCAATTTCTCAATGCTCACACATAATGGGAGTATCTAGGTGTTGGGTAATAGGGTAGTCCACTATCAAATCCTTGCTTTTGTTGGCTGTTGGAAAATGTTGAGAATAAAATGTTATAAAAAAAATAAGCTATAAGAAAAGAAGTGATTCATTTTGTGACTTCCTTTAGAACTGCCCAGGGCATGGGGGGCTGAGGGCTGACTAGTGGGAAGGAAGGGAGGAAGTATACACCCTGTTGGCCGGTTGGCAGGGGAATTATGTGGACCCATTCTCCAGTGTTGAAAGGATGTAGACAGTCTGCTGTGAGTTGACTGAATTCTTGCCCACTGTGGAGGATTTCAAACGGTATGGCAGGAATGAGGCTTGACATCTTCAGAGGCTAGCAGCATCCCCTAGGGTTATGGGCCACAGGAGCAGCAAGGCAGACACAGGCTGGCGCCTTTACGAATTCCTTTGTTGCCTCCCATCTCCCAGATAGGAAGGCTTTTGCAGCTGGGCTGGTGGGAGTAGGGGGATTTGTACTGAGAGAATTGAAGAGATTAGAGGATTCACACTGAGATGCAAAGAGGTGCTAATGAGGTATTAAACACCTCTCAGTAGAGTAGCTGGAGAAGGCTGGAAACCTGAAGGCAGAAACGGAAAATGTTCTGAGGCTGTTGACAGGGTGGAAAAGATAGGGTGGAAAATGACCTGAGGCTGTTGATAGGGTTCAACCAGGCCACTGGTTGAACAGGGTTTTAGGAGCAGGTGGGTCTGTAACTGGGTAGTTAACTAACTGGCTTTGGGTTAACTCTGATGTAGCAGCATGGAATATTTTACTACTTATGAAAGTAGAAAGGACTCAAGATTTGGGAGGAGGTTTTGAGGAATGCAATCCCAAAGGTGGAGGCTTGAGTAGGGCACCAAGTTGAAACGGGTTTCCTCTAAATTCCTGTCCACAGGGAACCTGTAAACGTGATCTTTAGGGTCTCTGTAGCTATAATGAAGTTATGTTGAAGTCAAACTGGGTTAGGGTGGGCCCCAACGAGGCACTGGTATCTTGGTATGAAAAGAATGAGATTTGGGCACAGAGACGCAGAGGGAGACTGCCATGTGTCTGGCAGAGGCAGACGCTGGAGTGGTGCTGCCACCAGCACAAAACGCCAGAGACGGCCAGCGATTACCAGAAGCTGGGAGCACGGAGCAGCTTTTCCCATCGGGTCCCCAGAAGGAACCAGCCCTGCTGAACGATTCAGACTTCTGGCCTCCGAAACTATGAGAGAATAGATTTCTGTCATTTCAAGCCACCACATCTGTGGTAACTTGTTACAGCAGCCCCAGGAAACTAGCACTTGTTTTGAGGAATTGTTTGAAATGTGTTCTGAGAATCATTGGAAAAATCGAAGGTCTGAGAGCCTCTCTAATTGCTATGCTAGGCCCAGCGAGGTCTACCGTTAGAACAGGAATAACGAACGAAGAGATGAAAAGACAAGGGGCCCATAAAGCCTGTTGCATGTTGATCATGCAAAAGGTACAAAATGGCCAAGTCAGTAAAACATCTTTGCAGGGACTATTAGATAATCCCATATAGGCTGATGAGATTAGTGTTCCCATTTCTGGGGCTGCAGAAATGACTGTACTGCTTTTGCCAAATAGTGGCAGTGAGAATGGAAAAGTAGATGCACAAACTTGCAGAGTGATTGGGGTGTCGAGGGAAGGCAGTCTCAAATCCGTCTGTCTGGATGCCTGGGACAGTGGTAGTGTCAACAGAACTGGAAATCAGGAGACATGTGGTCAGGTGGGATAATTCATTATTTTAAAGATTTTGATTTTGTTTATTTGAGGAGATATATGTTTACATGGTTCAGAATTCTAAAGGTCAGAATGAGTAACATGAGTAACATGTGGCTGGTGACAGAGATCCCCCCATCTCTGTCACCAACCACACAGTTTCCCTCCCTGGAAGCAAACTATACTATCATTTCCTGTGTATTCTTTTCAAAGATATTTTATGCATTTACATATTATTTTGTATTCTGCCTCCATTTTTTAAAAATCATTTTTTAGCCCTGGCTGGTGTGGCTCAGTGGATTGAGCATCAGCCTGCAAACCGAAAGGTCACTGGTTTGATTCCCGGCCTGGGCACATGCCTGGGTTGTAGACCAGGTACCCACTTAGGGGTGTGTATGAGGCAATTGATCCATGCTTCTCTCCCTCTCTTTCTTCATCCCTTCTCCTCTCTCTAAAAATAAATAAATAAAATCTTAAAAATAATTTTTTATTTTTCAATTGCACTTGACATAAAATATTATATTGGTTTCAGGTGTACTCCCCAGGTAGCCCACCTCTCTTTGTTAAACAGTAGCTATAACAGAGGTTGCTGTTTGTCTCCCAATTACCATTCTCCCCTTCAATAAGCTCCAAGTTGTAGCAGCATCAGAGCCACAGGACCACATTTCTCAGCTTCTCTTGCAGCTAGATGGGACCATGTGATTAAATTCTGGCCAATGAGATGTAAATGTGAAGTGCTGTTTGGTACTTTTGAAAGCAAAATCTTCCTTTTTTCTTTAATTGTGTTGCCTGGAATGTGGATGTAATAGAGCTTTAGCAGCCATATTAAAATATGAGACAGCAGTGAACTTGAAGGAATCTCAAACAATGTCTGAAGACAAAATACAGTCATACACTGCCTACCTCTTTATCTCTTTTATGTGAGAAAGAAATAACATTCTTTCTTATCTTGTTTATGCCAACCAGGAACTTTAAAAAGACAATGCTAATATAATCAGAAAATCCACAAAGATGGTTTGGAGAGCAATGCCAATTAGGCCTATGAGAAGTACTCAGAGGAAAAAATGAGGCAGAATACATAGGCAGAATGATGATAATAGTACCTACTACATATTGATTATTTTTAAAAGCTGTTTTTGTTGAGATATAATTTACATTTCATAAAATTCACCCATGTATTTACAATTCAACAGTTTTTAGTATATTTATAAAGTTGTGCAATCATTACCATAATCTAATTTCAGAGCATTTGCATAATCCCAAAAACTTATTAACTGTATTGAGTATTTAACTCTATGCTTGGCACCTGCACCCTGAAAAGGGCTTTACTGATATTACTTCCTTTAGTTTTACAATAACCTCTGAGTTAGGTATTATCTCCTTTCATGGATGAGAAAACCAAGGCACAGAGATGAGAAAATTTGCCCAAGATGATACAAACTACCAGTGCCAGAGCCAGGATTCAAACTTGGTTTTGGTCGATGCTTCAGAACCTGCCATTTTCAAACCACTCCCAGATGCTGTTACTCAGGCTTTGCAGTCCGGTCTTTGAACTCTGCCTGGTTCTTATTCCCCAAGGCCTGCTGATTCTTTCCTTCGGTGCCTCTGCCAGTAGTCATGTCCTATTTCTGGTCCCATTGCCAATGCCCTTCATGTTTCCTTGGCTGGGCCCTAGCCTCTTTCCCTTTAATCCACTCTTCTGGCAGATCAACTTCCTAATGCCCAACCCTGCTCAGGTTACCTGCCACCCCCACTCTGAATAGGTCCACATTGCCTCCTGAGTAAAACCCTCAGCTCCTTAACACAGAATCCACAACTCTCAGAGGCCTGGCCCTGGTCCGCTCTTCCAACCTTATCTTGTCCTCCACCCCCACAGAAGACCTTTGCTCCTGTGAGACGGGGCACTTGCCAGCTTTCAAACACTTCTTACATGTTCCTGTATCCCTGTGTTTGGTCCTGTTCTTTGTGCAGAGAATGACTCCACCCACTGAAGTCTTAGTCCAGCTATAAACTTCCCCCATGAGGCTATCTCTGCTCTCCCCAGTAGGCAGTGGTTTCTCCTGTCCTCTGCCTTCCCTCCCCATTCACTTGCCCCAGTGGGGCTCTTACTGCATACTGTACTTACTATACTATAGTTATCTACACTTGGACTGGCTTAGACTGTAAGATCCTTGCTTCCAGAAAGTCCTTTGATTGGCCAGGCCTGAGTTGTTTGCCCACCCCTACAGCCAGAGATAAGGTCAGTCCCACCCAAAATGCATGGACTGAGGAAAGGGGAGCAGAGGACCCCTAAAGAGATGCTGGATGCATCCAAATGAAAATCTAAGTCCAGTAGAGACAGCATATAGTCTTTCTGTAGGGCTCAAGTAACCTCATCGTTTCACTTATTCTTTGATTTATTTGATTCATTTGAAAAATAGTTGGTTAAGCAAAACCGAACATAGTCCTTAACCCATAGAGCCTGCAGTCTAGTGGGAGAAGCCAACAGCATAATTGATCACACCAACAAATCTAGACGTGCAGCAAACATAAAGTGGTAACCTGAGGTGCAGTTATTGAGTCCCTAGAAGGTTTTCAAGTGTCTCAATCTAAATGACTGTGTGAATTATTTTAACCAGGTGACAAGCCTTTATTTCACAATTAGAAATAGTCCTTTAAATTCGTATTCCAGAAAAGGTAACCTTGGATTTAATTCACAGGGAAGTGTGAATGAATGAGCAAAGCAGCTTACTTCCTATATTCTTTTTAATTTTTTTAAATTTATTGATTTGAGAGAGAGATATTTGTTGTTCTACTTATTTATGCATTCATTGGTTGTTCCTTGTATATGCCCTGACTGCAGATCGAACTTGCAACCTTGATACCTGGCAACAATGCTCTAACCAACTGAGCTACCTGGCCAGGGCATCACTTTCTACATTTTTGGAAGAAGATGGATCCTATGGGTGGGGATGACTGGAGGCCTAAAAAGGTCTGAAGGACAATTTCCTTTACTTTCTGATTTTGAATGGGAAACTCTTGGAAGCTGACTCTGAAGGCTCCTGTGTAGAGGATAGTGAGGTAGGGGAAGGCTTGGGGCCTTTCCTGACCTTTACCCTACTTCCTAATAGCTATGAAGACTTAGATGCAAAATTTCTCTCTATGCCAAAATATGCTCTATGAGAATGGGTTATAGTGGCAGAAAGAAAGGATCCATCCATGCTTCAGCTCACATGACTGTGGAGATAACCCTCAACACAGTGAGTCATTATGTATTACTCGTTCCTGAACATCACATATGCTACTGCTTTGAAACTTATCGTCAGTCCTGGCTGGGTAGCTCAGTTGGTTAGAGTGTCATCCCAATACATCAGGGTTGTGGGTTCAAGAATCAACCAATGAATGCATAAATAAGTGGAACAATAATTCTCTCTCTCTCTCTCTCTCTCTCTCTCTCTCTCTCTCTCTCTTTCATATCAATAAATTAAAAAATAAAAATAAAAAAAGAAACATCATCAGCACCCGGGTCCTCCTGACCTGAGGTCTGGGTGTTTCTGATTAGAGGGCCAGAGAGATTCCAATTCTAAATGATTTGGTGGGTTTGTGGGCCTTCCACCTCATCCTGTAAGACTCGGTACCACCTTCTTCTGCCTCTCTCAGGCCTGGCTGCTTTGAAGTAACTTCACATTTTCAGAGAATTTGGTCTTTGCCTCTGCTGCAGCTCAGGCAGCCTGGCCCCCTTGCCCTGCATCTATGTCTAAGCTTTCTGAGGGTAGGATTCAGGGCTAATTCAACTCTCTAGTCTCAACGTGGGCTCAGTGCCAGTGCCTGACAGATGGTGAATCCCACTCACAAATGCTGGTGCTTCTAGTCCTTCCTTTTCTCTGCTAGCCTCTTGCCCGGTGACCTGGCTGCTGCACAGCTTGTTCTCCCAGCTCGGGAAATGACCCCCAGAGTTTTACCTGGGTGTTGCAGCCCGGAACTTGGTTGTTTTTAGCTGCACAGAATTGGTTCCTCTTCCCTTAGTCTCATTGAGTTCTCTCCCCCACTCTCTCACCCTGTGGTAGCCAACCTTGAAGTAGATTTCACAGCAAAGCTGAAGACAGTTTTCATGTTTCAGCTAACGGAACACTGCAGATGTTAGTCTTTGGTGTATCTGAAGGAGACTAAAGGGTTAAGCTTTACCCCAACCCAGAATAAACATGTGCCCCAGGAAGCAAACAGGAATAATTTGTAGCACACATTTGTCCTTCAACTTTTTTCTCCTTTTGGGGGTAATTTTTCTCCTTTTTTCCTACTTTGGTGGAAGACCCAGCTTTCCTCCTGCCAAAAAGGATTCGGGGGAGGCATACTACCTAGGCCCAGCCTGATGTCCTTCCCTGTGACTATGCCTCTCCAGGGAGTGACACAGAGACCCAAGGACATGTGGGAAAACAGCAGAGGGTTACTGTGTTGAAAGTCAAGTGGCAATGAACGGTGTGAACTTGGTGGGGATTCTGAGTCCCTAAACCCCTTCTTTTCTGCCAGTTCTTTAACCTAGTATCCTTCCAACAAATCCAGTTTCTGTTAGCCAAGGTCAGTTTCCAGTGATTGTAAACCTGGTTGACATAAACCTAGATGCACAACTGGAGGGGATGGATTAAATAAACCAGGGAACATCTGTAACGTGGAACATTACACAGCAGTTCAAAAGAATAATGGCTGTCTGTGTTCTGAGACAGAAAGATCACCAAGACCCACGTATAAGATAATATGTATAGTGTGTCACCATTTAATCTAAAAATAAAGAAAAATAAAGTACTTATTTATGTATACGTGTGGTATCATTAGAATGTAATGCAACGAGAGAGGGGCTTTGTTTTGCTTATGCCTATATCTCCAGGCCTAGAACAGTTCCTGGAACATAGTAAGCACTCAATAAATATTTGTTGAATAAGTGTATTGTAGAGAAAATGACTTGGAAGGATGCACATCAAATCCAAAATAGTGGCTTCTGGAACTAGAATGGAGGGGTGGTAGACAAGAAACATTTTACCTGTATTTGAATTTTTTAAAAAAAGATTGTATTTAGTTATTTTAGAGAGAGGGGAAAGGAGAGAAACAACGATGTGGGAGAGAAACATCTATCAGTTGCCTCTCACATGCCCCCAACCGGGGACTGGCCTGCAACCCAGACCTGTGCCCTGACTGGGAATCAACCTGGCGACCTTTCCCTTTGTAGGATAACATTCAACCAACTGAGCTATGCTGGTCAGGTGAAATTTTTACAAGGAAAATGCCTTTGTGTACTACTTGTGTAATTAAACAATATGAACGGAAGAGCTAAATATTTTTTCTTTTTTTCCCTCTGCAATCATTTATTTTATTTTTTATATTTTTTCTTTATTGTATTGTTGTCACTATTATGGATGTCCCCATTTTACGCCCCCTCTGTCCGCCTCCACCCAGCCCCCTCCTCTCTGCCGCCCCTTCCCTCTGGCCATCCTCACACTGTTGTCAATGTCTTGAGTTATGCATATGTGTGCTTTGGCTAATCCCTTCACCCTCTTTCATCTAGTTCCCCCCCACCCCCACCCTGACAGCTGTCAGTCTGTTCTATGTGTCCATGCCTCTGTTTCTATTTTGTTCATTAGATTCCACATGTAAGTGAGATCATATGGTATTTGTCTTTCACCTCCTGGCTTATTTCACTTAACATAATAATCTCCAGGTCCATCCATGCTGTTGCAAAAGGCAAGATGTCTCTAATCTCAATATATGTACTGCTGAAGTGAGCATATACCTAAATATAAACAGATGATGAGAAAGCCATTAAAGACGTGGTTTCAAAGACTTTATCATAACAAACACAATTTAGCTGGCAAAGAAAGGGGAAGTGGATATTACACGTGAGGAAGTGATATTTTGGTGGGGCTATTGTCCATTTTGACAAGAAAATGAACCATTAAATTTTTAGTCTTTAAAAAAAAAAAGTGTTCAGTAGGCACCCTCACCACATTCCTAATCAGTCTGAACGCAAAGCTCAGAAACGTTCCCTGTGCACATGATAATTTTATATTTTGATGTGGGCATCAAAATATCCTGTTTTAATTTAAGCAGAGGAAACAGCAGGGAAAAAAGTGGAAAACAGAACAATTCATCTGAACCGCAAGTCACGGCATTGTTGGAGTATGTGGTTAGAGGTGGAGGTTTGGAGAGCATGATGTTGGAGTGGAGGTCACAGGCAGATCCTCCTTTTCCCTCTTTCTCCTTCATGTTGTTCCTTCTTCTACTTCTCCCCCAGCTTCCTCCCTGTCTTTCCCCTGCTCCACTGAGGATAGGACCTGGAAATACAAAGATGATTAGAACACTACTTCTGCCCCCAAAGCTTAAAGTCTGTTTTGGTAGGTAGATGGATTTGCAGTGACATTTGCGGCAGATGCAGATCCATGCCTTTGCTCTTAAACCGTCCCTGAGAGTCTGGGCTCTTCTTCCCTTCTCCACCCCTCTGAATTCCTAGGAGTCCGATCCCCACTTAGATATTTAGCCCTCCACAATTCTAAACTGTCTTCTGTTGTACGTGACTTATGTGTGTTCATTTTGTCTCCTGAGTCTATTATAAACTCTTCAGGGGCAGGGGCCACTTTTCTGTGACCTTTTGTTCAGCCTGGTAGTTGAGAACGAGATCTGTTTCTGAACTTCCATGAATTCCTTCATACTTATCACCAGGCTGACAAACAGTACCTAGCCGGAGTAAGGATGATTTCAGGGGAGCCGAGACACCCTTGCAGACCCAGAGTGTGAGGTTTTGTCAGCTGGGGTGGGTGTATAATTTTAGAGCACTCAGCAATGTTACTCGCTTTTAATCAGAAGTCACAGGAGAACCGTTGGTTTTGAGGAGAAACACCCCCCTTTCCAGAGTAACTGATTAAACTGTAACTACAAGGGTAATGTAGGGTCCTTATCACACAGCAATGGAGTTAGAAGCCTTATGTGGGAAGGGAGTTTAGCATTCTTTATTTTTTATTTTTATATTTTTATCCTTACCTGAGGACATCCCCCCCCCCCCCACACACACACACTTTTAGAGAGGAAGGAAAAGAGGAAGGGAAGAAGGGAGAGAGAGAAACATCAATGGGATGTGAGGGAGAAAAATGTGGATTGGTTGCCTCCTGGACATGCCTGGACTGGCGATTGATCCTGCAGCCTAAGGCATGTGCTCGGACCAGGAAGCAAACTCTCGTTGTTTCGGTTACAGGTGGCTCCAACTGAGTCACACTGGCCAGGGCGGGTGTTTAGCATTCTTGATATTTATCATATAACCTGAACATTTATCTAGTCTTGGAATGTGCCAGACTCTGTTGCTAAGCAGCTTTTCAGAGATTATCTCGTTTAATCTTCACAATCCCCCTTTGAGAATTATAAAAAACGAAATGAAATCAGAAAGTTAAGTAACTTGCCTGGGATCACATAGCTAGAAGTGATGGGGCCAGGATTTGAACCTAGGCTAACTCCAGAGCCCATGATGTTAACTACTGTGCTGTATTTCCCCAAACACTAAATATGAGGGGGGACCCCCCAAAACTCTGGAATTATCTTGCAGGCCCCTTGTAGTACAGGCTTTCCCACTAGGTAAGTGTTCTAGGAACACTTTTATATCACTGTACAAGCTGGTGGTGTTGTGAGAGGCTGTGTTCAGCTTCAGTGAATATTTTTTAAAGACTCTTTCAAGGCGTATTTGCCTGTTTCATGATGGATGATTTACAAATGCACCTGCCCACACTGTGCTGAGTGTTTAGCAGTTTTTGACCAAAAACAGCATGACCCCTGTGCCCCACCCTCCTGATTCACCTACCTCAGATTTTGACCAGAGTGACTTTTTTTTTGTTTCCCTGATGAAAAAAGTCCTCAAAGGGAAATGTTTTCCTGATGTGGAAGAGGAGGAAAAATGGCAGAAGCACGAAAAGGTATCAGAATTGGTGAGTTCCAAATCTGTTTTGAGCAGTGGAAAAACTGTCTCGATAGGTGTATTGCATCAAACGGAGAGTACTTTGAAGGTTACTAAAGTTTAAACATTTAAGAAAAAACACACGATTTTTTAATAAATAAATTCCATTTTTTTCTGGGTCCCCCCTTGTATGGCATCAGAACAGACGAACTAGAAATATAGTTGTGTGGTGGTCTTCCTAGTTGTAGTGGTAATACTTTAAAGTTTTGAATATTTCCTCCGAGTGAAAGCATCAGTTTCATTCAATTAGCCAATCAATCGATGTGCTGAGCATCATGGAGCAGGAAGAAAACCCTGTTTATACTTTGAAGAAAGAGCAGAATTTGAGACTTTGGTTCCCTGCTTCGTGTGCATGTATATGTAAATTATATATGAAAATTACATACATATGTAAATTATGAGGCTAGATTTTCTAAGGCTGTTTGGGATTCAGTGAAAAATTTCACTGATACATGTTTGTTGAATTTAGTATTTCTTTTCATGTATTTGCTCAACAAAGACAATTTGTTAAACATAAAACTAAGTGCAATTTTATTTGATACTTTTATCAATTTTTTTCTTTTTCTTTTTTATTGAATTGATTGGGGTGACATTGGTTGATAAAATTATATAGTTTTCAGTATTTGATAGTTTTATCAAATGTTAATATGAATTATCATCAATTGAAATAATCTATTAGAACATGTGATTCAGTTTTTGGTTTGGATAATATAGTCTAAGGATTTGTTCATGAATTTGTTCAAAAGATCACAGGTATGCAGAGTACAATGTAGGAAATATAGTAAAAAATATTGTAATAACTATGTATGGTACCAGGTGGGTGCTAGAATTATCAGGGGGATCACTTCATAAATTATATAATTGTCTAACCATTTGTACACTGGAAACTAATATAAAATAATATTGAATGTCAACTGTAATTGAAAAATAAAAAAAGGCAAACCCTCCCCAGCCCAAATTTGTTCAAAAAGATAACTCTTGAAAGGCCATTATGTGTGAGAGGTCATGAGGAGCAAAATGGATGTAGTCTCTGTCTACTTGTGGCAGGAAGTCTAGTTGAGAAACTTCACATGAAACAAATGATCACACAATAACTATGTAATTATAAATCATGATAAGAACTATGAAGGAAGAATATAGAGTGCTATGTGAAAGTTTAGCAGGGGAACTGATTTATACCAGGGGAGAGTCATGGTAGGCATCTGAACCAGTGGCATTTAAGCTGAGATCTGAAAGATAATTGAATAAAAATTGGGTCAGCCACTACAACCAATACCGGCAAAGGCTCTGAGCAGAGTTTGTTGAGAAATTGAAACATGTGGACAGAGCTTAGTGAAAGAGGAGAGTGCTGGGAGAACTTCAGGTCAAAGATGTCAGAAGGAGCAATAGAATAATATCTTTAGAAAAATCCAGCATAGAAAAAGAATACAGAAAAAAAATAATGCTTTAAGTTTACAATGTTTCATATCTGTTGCCCAAGTTAATCTTCACTAGAAGCCCGAGAGGCAGGGAGGGCAAGCATAATTATGGTTATTTCTACCATTGAGGATTAAAGCTCAGCCGGGGACAAAGTTTTGCGGGTTTTGTTTCCATGATTCAAACTTGGGATGCAAACATTGTGGGTTTTCTGGGAAGCCGGAAGGGAGCGGGTTGAATGAAGCATAAGTGACCTGCCGCTTCGCCCTGTGACTATCTGCAGAAAGAAGGTTGTGAACTAAATTTAATAGTAAATACTTCTTGGTTGCCACTCCGTACCTACCCTTCTAGGCTGCTCTCTCTGCGTAAAGACAGAAAACGAAATCGTGCATTTTTTAGAATGACTTTTAAATACGACAGTTTTGTAATTCTGAGATTTACACATCAGGACAAAATTCGAGCGTAGGCTACCGATATCTGACTTAAACGTAAAAATCGGTGCAGCCCGAAGGGTTAATCAAAATAAGAAACTGGAACTCCTGGCAGGCGTTCTGTCTGGGTCTCCTCCCCGCCTCCAACCTGCCTTTATTCCGCCCGGGCAGGAGGAGATCAATGACGGTTAGTGATTTGAATAGACCAATAATATAATGAAACTGGTCGGCTTGGTCAAGTTATCCAATCGTGTGGAAGAGGGGGAATCACCTTAGCCAATCCAAAGGTGCGGGGGCGGGGCCTAACATGGGGGGCGGTGAAAGAAGTTTGTTGACTAAGATGGCGACCGAGGCGCAGAGTGAAGGGGAGGTGCCCGCTCGCGAATCTGGTCGGAGGTATGAGTCGAGTTTTTGGTCCAGCTGCCTAGGAAACAAGGACGTGGGCTGGTCGTACTGACGCCTTTCCTTTGGGTCATGGTGACCTAACAGAGCCGGACTCTGTGCCATCCTCCCACTATGTTTCGCGTTTGCTGGGACTGAGGCGCAGTGGTCCCGCGCGGCGCTGGGCTTTAGTCGGGCAAACCGCTTGGCCTTGAGGCCCGTTGGAGGTCCATCCGTGGCACTGGCTGCAAACCGACGTTGGTGGTGGCAGCACTGCCTGCCTGCCTGCCTGCCTGCCTGCCTTTGTGCTGAGACCCATCTTGACTGGGAGGAATCTCAAACCCAGCGGTGTTAAGTGAATTCTCCAACGTCACTCAGCGCTGGGAGAGAACTCTTGGTACTTTTTGCTGGGCTCAGAGTCAGTGTATGCGGTAAAGTCAGAGCAGAGCAAAGGTTTCAGTGTCGGTTAGAAATGTTTTTGAATCCTTGGGCCGGTTTTTTAAAAATAAGAATTTATTTTGTTGTGGTGAGAACACTTAACAAGAGATCTGTCCACTTAGTGAATTAAGTGTACAATACAGTATTATTGACAGTAGGTACAATGTATAGCAAATCTCAAGAGCTTATTCATCTTGTTTAACTGAAACTTTGTTAGTAATTCCCCATTTCCCAATCCTTCCAGCCGCTGGCAACCACCATTCCACTATTTTAATTCTATGACTTTGACTATTTTTGATACCTTCTATACAGTATCATGTAGTACTTGTCTTTCTGTAATTGGCTTATTTCACTTAGCATGATGTCTTCACATATGCAGAATTTTCTTTTTGAAAGCTGAATAATATTCTTTGTATTTACTGCATTTTGTGTATTCATTCATCCATCTGTCCATGGACATTTAGATTGTTTCTACATCTTGGCTAGTGTTTTTTAAAAAATATTAATTTGTTTACTTTAGAAAGAAGGGAAGGGAGGGAGAAAGAAAGAAAGAGGAACATCGATTGGTTGCCTCTTGTACATGCTCCAACTGGGGACCTGCCCCCAAACCAGACACATGCCTTGACCGGAATCAAACTTGGTGACCTTTCCTTTGCAGGATGATGGCCAACCAACTTAGCTACACTGGTCAGGGCCTTTTTTTTTAAAGGTTTTATTTATTTAATTTTAGAGACAGGGGAAGGGAGAGAGAAAAAGAGGGAGAGAAACTCTGATGTGTGAAATATTAATGGGCTGGCTGTCTCTTGCCCTGACTGGCAATTGAACTGGCAACCTTTTGCTTTTCAGTTCATCGTCCAACCAACTGAGCCATGCAGGCCAGGGCTTGGCTATTCTTAATTGTGCTTAGTGAACATTGGAATGCCAGTATCTCTTCAAGATCCTGATTTTAATACTTTTGGGTAAATACCCAGAGGTGGGATTGCTGGATCATATGGTAGTGCTATTTTCAATTTTTTGAGGAAGCTCCATACTATTTGCCATAGCACCCACATCATTTTTTCATTTCCACCAACAGTGTACAAAAGTTCCAGTTTCTCCAGATCCTCACTAACACGTCTTCCCCCCCTTTTTTGATAATAATATCTTTTTTTAGTGCTTTTTCCAAACTTCGCAGATAGCTCGAAACACTGTGTGAAATTGCTTTGTTAATTTTTTTAAAAAATATTTTTTTATAGAGAGAGGGGAAGGGAAGGAGAAAGAGAGGGAGAGAAACATCAATGTGTGGTTGCCTCTCACATGTCCCCCACTGGGGACCCGGCCGCAACCCAGGCATGTGCCCTGGCTGGGAATTGAACTGCGACCCTTTAGTTCACAGCCCGCACTCAATCCACCGAGCTACACCAGCCAGGGCTTGATAATAGTATCTTGACAGGTGTGAAGTAAATCTCTCTGTGATCAAGAACAAGACATGAAAGCCCACTCTTGCCACTTCTACTTAGCATAGGGCTGGAAATCCTAGCCAGAGCAATTAGGCAAAAAAAAAACAACCAAAACCCAAAGGCATTCAAATACGAAAGGAATAAATAAAATCGTCTGTTTGCAGATATATTATATATAGAAAATCCTAAAAACTTTAACAAAAAACTTGTTATAAATAATAAATAAATTTAGTAAAGTTGAAGCATGCAAATCAAAGTACAAAAATTGTTGCATTTCTATACACAAATAAGGAAATATCTGAAAAGGAAATTAGGGAAACAACCCCACTTACAGTAGCATCAAAAAGAATAGAATACTTGGCACAATTTTTAAACCTCTCTCAGCTTCATTTTTTTTTTTTATCTGTGAATGGAAGTAATGATGTCTATTCCAGAAAATGTCAGGATTAAATTAGACAATTCTTTTAAAGCGCTTAGCACTGAGCCTTGCAGGTAAGCATTCAATACTTGATAGATTTTCTATTTCCTAGAGTGACTAAAAGAACAGATTAGAGGGATCTGCAGTTTAGGAAATCATTATTTCTACACAGCGTTCTCTCCTAAGCCAGCACGCCAAAATTCAGCATTTCTGAGAAACATCTTTCAGCTGGTCTTGGCCCAGCCTTGAGATCTTAGTTGTCTTAATTGATTACATATATAGGGTCCAGCACAACTAACACTCCTTTTTTATTATAAAATCATAAGCATGTAGTTCTGTAACATAGTAGTATCACACTCAAGCACACCATATGACATTTTAGGTGAAATGTTCAAATTAAAACTGTAAATTATCACAACCATATAATTACCCTACCAACCATACTCATGCCTTACTTCTGCCAGACCCTGTATATTTGAATTCAGTAGAGCAGCGATTTTCAACCTTTTTCATCTCATGGCACACATACACTAATTACTAAAATTCTGTGTCACATCAAAAAACATCTTTTGCTGATCTGACAAAAAATTGGTGTAATTTTGATTGATTTACAAAAAAAAATTTAGTAATCACCTACCCTTTTTGCTCCAAAGTGACTTTTTAATATATTGATTTTTTTTAGATTTTATTTATTTATCTTTAGAGGGGAAGGGAAGGCAAGAGGGAGAGAAGTATCAATGTATGGTTGCCTCTTGTGTGTCCCCTGCCGGGAACTGCCCTGCAACCCAGGCATGTGCCCTGACTGGGAATCGAACAGCGATTCTTTGGTTCGCAGGCCTGTGCTCAATCCATTGAGCTACACCAGCCAGGGCTGATTTTTTTTTTTTTTTTTTTTAGAGAGAGAGGAAAAGAGGGGAACAGAGCGAGAGAGAAAGAGAAAGAAACATTGATTTATTGTTCCAATAAGTTATGCATTAATTGGTTGATTCTTGTATGTGGCCTGACCTGAGATTTAATCTGAAACCTTGGTATATTGGGATGACTCTCTAACCAATTGAGTTACCCAGCCAGGGCTCCAGAGTGACTTTTTAAAAATCCAGGTGCCTATATTTGTATATAAGGATTTCTGGTACCAAGAGTTAACTCATCAGACACAACCTTATTATGTGACATGGCCAATAAGATGCAACTCTGTTATATGACCTGTATATTTATGGTTCAAGACAGGGCATTCACACTGGACTGCTATTGTGTTGGCTGTTGTCATTTCTTAATTTGACAATCTTAAGGGAAAAGAGGTCAGTGCCCCTGATTTAATAGTCAGGTATTGCATGTTTTAAAAATTCTTGTGGTGCTGTGGTGCACGTGTTGAAAATCGCTGCAGTAGAGGGATCTTACGTAAATTGTGTCAGTGTAAATCAGTTAACTCTTTAGTTTCGTGTCTCTTGGTACCAGTTATACTGAATAGGCAATTCCAAGTCTTGGGAAGCTAGGTTTATGCATAGGCACCAGTTCCTTCCCTAGCTGATATGGGAGTGCTTGAATGTGTTATTACAAATTTTATAGGGGCCTTGACTGATGTGCCTCTTTGGGTTGGGTGTTGTCCCTTTCCTGGTTCGATTCCTCATAAGGGCACATGCCTAGGTTGCAGGCCAGGCCTCAGCTGAGGGTGTGCTAGAGGCAACCAATCAGTCAATGTTTCTCTCACCCATTGATGCTTCTCTCCCTCTCTTTCCCTCTCCCTTCCCCTCTCTCTAAAAAATAAATAAATAAAATCTTTAAAAAATAATTTTATAGGGAAGGGTATTCCACTTTTGGAGCTACCTATAAATAGTTGACCATTTTTAGCCCAGAAACCATATAGGGGATCAATAAATTTGATTAGATCATCCCTCATCCTGTTGTAAAATCTTGAATTGTGATGAAAACCTGAAGATAAAATACTATTCTGTATCAGAAATAGTTTGTACTCTGAAAGGATGTTGCCAGCTGAATTAAATTTTGGTGATAGTATTAGTTACATGATCAATAGGTATTCACGGAATCTTATCTGAACCTGAAACCGTTTTATCAATTCCATATTATAAAAGACAAGTTAGAGTTCTGTAAGGCTTTCTGAGGGCAGGACACATGTATATTATTATTCGTATTCCCAATTCTGTAGGTGGTTAATAATGAATAATAGTCTTTATCATTTCTAAGATATACGATATTACTTTTTGGTGATAAATACCATATAAATTCTTGTTTGCCCTTCAGGTATTCACCTTTCTGATGTTCGGTCAATGGTGTGGCCCCTTGTATTCCATAAAGAAAAGACTCATCTGATTTATGCAGATAATACATATTTGCATGTTTTTTAATTAAAACGTAGTTGACATACAATTTTATATTGGTTTCAGGTATACAACATAGTGATTCGACATTTATAATCCTGCTGGTCTGATGGTAGTGGGTTATCAGAACTCAACTAAAGTTAGTGACATTTATATTCCTTACTTTGTGATCACCACAATAAGTCTAGTAATCATCCGTTACCATACAAGTTGTTATGATAAAATTGGTGATTACAGTAACATTGACTGTGATGTGCATTCATATTTGCCTGTTGAGTATGTGATAATTGTTTAGAACTGTCTAGCTTTCTATTTCCTCATCATTATTTTTAACCTGTTCCTAATAAGTAGAAATGCTTTAAATTGTTTTAATCAAAGAATTAAATAAGAAAAATTGTTCTGTCAATAAAGATTTCTGTTGGGAACCTCCCTGCCTGGTTCCAGAAGCTGTTATCCCCTATGGCTAAGGCTGAGTAAAAAGACCTTGGGACCATAAGCCACTAAGGAGACAGAGCTTATCTTCCCATCAGGGGCGCCACCTCTGCCCCCTTTTACTTCACCCTGCTTGGCCCCTGGAGGATGGCTGGATAGCCAAAGATGGGTAAGATTCCTCAAGGGAGGGACGACCTAAGACAGGCATGGTCACGCTGGGGCCATCAGGGAAGGACTTGAGGGGGGCTATAGAAAGAGGGGGTGATGGACCCTCACCCCTTGGCTTTGACATAGCTTGAGTCCTCATTCTGTCTGTAAGAAGTCTCCTAATCTCTTGGCTGCCTTACTTCCCCCATCTGACCTAAGCCTGAAACAATGTGGTGTAGCTCTGGGCTGGAACAGGAGGTTCCCCAGGGCAATCAGGCCTAGGAAAGAATGCATAAAATCCTTTGAAACCTGCTTTGCTAAGAATGTTCTCAACTTTCTGATAAGGGTCCAAGCATGAAATGAATTTGTTTTCCAAAGTTTCATGGCCCTTTAGCTAACTGACCTTGACTCACAATAAGCCCTCATAGTTCTTTGAATGTTCATTACTACCTGACAATTACTGATGAGCTTTACCTGTATTCCTGTGCAAATTGAACCCAGTAAGAGCCCAGTGAGGAACAGGTCAAGGACCTTCTCCTTTGAGAGATCAGCTACCTTTCCTCCCCAAGCAGATCATGTCTTGGTAGACTTACTGTATTTTTTGGACTATAAGATGCACCCCCTCCCCAAATTGGGAGGAATAATGGTTGTTAATGCTGCTGTTGTGTTCTGTTTACATTTACATTGGTGAAATATTATGTTATTTATGTTATTAAATATTTTACCACATTTTTTGCTTCAAAAAAATTTTTTTCTATTTTCCTGTAAAAACTAGGTGCATCTTATGGTCTGAAAAATATGATATTCTCATTCCTGATGGATGGGGGGTGGTGCTGTGCGGGCAGAGCTCCCCCAAAAGATTTCCAGGTTATATTTTGACCTATTGATGATAAACACCCCCTTCCCTCTATTTCTGACCATTGTCAGCTAGAATGATGTTTTAAATATTAACTCACTTCATTTGTTATACCTTCAAGTTACTCTTAAATGGATTATACTAAAGGGAAATCTACAAACAAGTCATCCACACTACCAATAATAGCATAAAAATAATGAGACTACTGCTGGTCAAAGAGAAAAAGTGAAAGTAGAAAGCAAAATATAGCCACCTCCTCACAAAATTGGCGGTAGGAAAATACAGCTCGATATTTTCTGAATCGGGAAATTTTTGAATTTGGAAAAGAGACATAAAAAGAAAGTGCTATTATTAGATGAAGAGAGGAAATTGATAACAAAGAGTCACAAACTTTTTAACCTCAGTATTTACTGGGGAAAAACCCCACTGTGAATCAGAAAAAGCAAATAGGAACATACAGGGGTGGAGGGAGGCAGAGCAAGCTGTGGTAGTTATAACAGTTGTGAAAGTTGGTGACGTTACTATGCCACTGGTGTCAAAGTTTTGGGGCCCAAGCCTTCTCCTGGATCTTAGGAGAAGCAGGAAGCTTAGGTGAAGACTGCAGGGTGCTTGCATCCCATTTTGGAAATGTTTTGGAATAAGGAAGTTGCCTGAAGATGGGGAAATGGTCTTGTATCTTGCTAGTTTAATTTACATACACCTTAGTATGTAGAATATTGGTGACTAAACATATGACTTCCTGAAGACTTTTTAGTTATATTGTTCTTTCTCTAATGAGACAGCAATGTGGCACTTCAAGAAAAGTGGTAGATGGAACCTTTGTTGATCTTAGGAAAGCCTTTCTGTTTTCAGATAAACAAGTTAAGTGGGAAAATATGGTTTATATATCTGAATCCAGTTTTGTATTTCTGCTGTCAAATTCTATCTGATGACTAATTAGGAATAGATATTTCGGGGGTCTTTCTTGAATCTGTATCTTTTATGTTTTATACTTTTATCAATTATCTGGCTTTGAAAATTTGATCATTTATAGATAAGGCTAGTTTTGGTGGAGGGGGAGAGAAGAAAATAGAATTATAAATAAAGTTAATCTGCATAAACTGGTAAGTGGCTTACCTTTCTTTGCCTCTTAACTTTTGGTCATAGAGCCACTATCACCTGATAGGATGAGATTTTCTTGAAATTAATGATTATCCTTTTTTCAGAGGGTGAGATGTATTTAGAACTAAATGAATCAGATACTGAACAAAGTGGGAAGAATAATGATTGTAAAGAAACCCCCACAAGAGAAAACCAAAAAAAGAGGAAAAAAAAAGGTAAGGGAGGTTGCCAGTTGGTTGTGTGGAAGTTCCTCAGAGAGTGTCAGTCTTTTCTTTTTCTATTTTGTAAAGATTTTATTTATTTATTTTCAGAGAGAGGGAAAAGGAGGGAGAAAGAGAGGGAGAGAAACATTGATGTGAGAGAGAATCATCTATCGGTTGCCTCTTGTATGCTCCCCGACCAGGGACTGAACCTACAATCCAGATGTGTGCCCTGACTGGAATTGAACTGGCGACCTTTCGCTTTGTGGGATGACACCCAACCAACTGAGCCACACTGGTCAGGGCTTTTCTTTTTTTAATTGGAAGAACTATCATGTCTGTTAGATCGGTTTGGGGATACTGACTCCAGTCAGGCTCACAAGAAGCTGATTGCTTTATGCAAATTTGGTAATTTGCATGAGGAATATGACAGCTGTGTATGCCACATTGCTAGCACATTTTATCTTTGGGAGACACACATCACACTTGATTAGGTTATTATTATTATTGTTTTTTAGATCAGCACTTTAAATACCTTACAATTTTATTTGTTGATTATACCTTAATAAACTGGGGTAAAAAGAATCAGCTATAATTCTTAGGGGTGAGATAGACTGTACAAGGAAGAAGTCCCTTAGGGTAGAGATCTGGACCTTGTTAGAGAAGGCATGGCCTTGGCTCCCTCAATGGCAGAGAAGTTGCTGTGATGGAACTTATTGGAAATTCCCATTGTGGAATCTGCTAGAAATTCACCAGTTAGGGCACTGGGGAAAGTTGTTTATAGAGAGGAGCTTTGGGAAGCTACTGCCTTGTGGGTGCTGCTGACTGTTGTATACCACAGGAGTCTGTCACTGGAGAAGCTGCCCGTGCTGCCAGGGCCGGGTGCTGGAGAAGCTGTGCACACTGAGTAGCTTGCCTAGAGGGGCACCCTGGGACCAGACAGGAAAGGGCCTTTCTCTTGCAGTGTCTCTTCAGTGTCCTCTATTATAATGCTTAATATTTGTGCCAGCTGGAAAAGGAAATCTATTTAAAGGCTGTGGTTCCATTTTTGCAGAGTAAGCAATGATGGGTAAGAGGGAATAAATTGGTAACTTGTGCATATGAAGAGTCATCTTCTTTCCATGTTCAAAGCTTCCTTTTGTGTATCACTTCCTAAGTCTAATTATAGAAAAGTTTAAGGTGGTGTGTAAGATCTTAGTGAACAAGGAGGGACAGAAAGAAATCAGAGAGGACAAGAAAGTGATTTGTGGTTAAATTTGTACCGAGACACTTATTTATATGTAAGCTTGTAAAAGTCTATATGCATGAACCACTCCCTACCCTGGCCCCCACAATCAGTACAGTCCTTGACCCTAACTCCTTTAGCCACCACGATTGACGATTTTCCCCATAACCTATCCTCTGGAAGCCAACGGGGAGCCAGGTCTTAGAGCACTAGCTTACCTCTGACTCTGGGCTTGGTGCCATTTCCTCAACTAATAAACCCGTACTTTCTTGGCTGAAAAAAAAGAAGTCTATCTGACTGGTATGTAGCTCAGTGGGCTGAGTGCCTTTCCACAAACAGAAAGGTCTCTGGCTCCATTCCTGGTCAGAGCACATGCCCGGGTTGCGGGTTCAGTCCCCAGTCGGGGTGTGTGTGAGAGGCAACCGATTGATGTTTCTCTCCCTCTCTTTCTCCTTCCCTTCCCCTCTTAAAAAAATAAATAAAACCTCAACAAAAAGTCAGTATGCGTTCCAAATGCAATGACAGTTTTCTAGAACATTAAACCTGAAGCAAGACTGTTATGTTTAACCTACCAACTATATATACATTTTGAAGCATGCTGATATTTAAAATATATAGTATTGCCTTATTGATCCCTGCAGTTTCAATCTTGCAAAGATTCTGGAGGGTGTGTTGTTTATTGATAATTTTCCTGCAACTAAAGCAGTATGTGTCTCTGAGCAAGCCGCTTTGACATTTTACGTTTCCCTGTTTTTTTTTACATGGGGTTACTGCTATGTAGTTCTATGAAGTTTTAGAAATTTGTGCTTGTAATGATCTTGAAATATATATATATATATAATTTTAGAAGAGTTACTACATTTCTGAGGGCTGAGTATTTATTGCACATGAATCTTTTGAACAAGGGTAGTATTATCAGAGTAATACTCTCTTATTCATTTAGATTTAATAGTGGCATCAGTTATGTGGCATAACACAGCATTAAATTTGAAAGTTTTATTTTTATTTTTACGAGAACTGTTGAATAATGCGAACAGTGAAAATAGCTGAAATAAGTTGAGCTGAAGAACTAAAGGCTGCTTGTTGTGTGTGCTGTGATTAGTGCATTTGGCTGAACTGAAGGTCATATTTGTAAGAAAAACCAAGACTGGTTTATGAAAAGCTAAGAAGCATTTGAATAATGTTGTGGAAGGGAGAAGCACAAGAGATAAGACAGAAATTAACAAAGGAAAATATAGAGGAGAGGGTGGCTTTCTAGGAGAGGCTGCCAGCTACAGCCACAGGGTCAGCAGGCTTTGGAGGCCAGGACGATCATGAGTCTAGCAAGAAGTGAGACTAGGCCAAGGAGGAGGTAGGGAGGCAGGGTACCCAAGCTGACCACTCTGTGCTCTGAAGGTGAAGATGGGGAAAGGAGGGCTCAGATTCCTGTCAGAGGCAGTTTTCTTTTTTAAAAAGATATTATTTATTTATTTTTAGAGAGAGGGGAAGGGAGGGAGGAAGAGGGAGAGAGAAACATCCATCTGTTGCCTCTTGCATTTCCCTAACCTGGGACCTGGTCTGCAATCCAGGCATGTGCTCCAATCAGGAATCGAACCAGTGACGTTTCAGTTTGAGGGATGTTGCCTAACCCACTGGGACCACACCAGTCAGGGCAGAGGCAGTTTTGTATATTTATATATTTTAGGATTCTTTCAGTTGTTTGTGACAGAGACTTAAACTAGCTTGAGTAAAAAGAGACATTATTGATTGGCCCAAGAAACTGAAAAGTCCAGAGTATAGATCAAGCTCAGTGTAATCTATACTGGTAATCTCAAATCTCAGTGTCACTAGGCATCTGTCTCTGGCTCTCGTAGGTCTGATTTCCTCTGTTGTTGCTTCATAGGAAGGCAGGTTCTTCACCAAAGGTGGCAGTAATGGACCACCAACAGTTTCAGCCATACTTTCCACTAGTTAGTTAAGCAATCTTAGTGTCTAGCGAGAGTTTTGGAATTGAGTCCTTTTGTCCTGTTCTGGCCTGTGGGCCTTTTCCTCAGTCATTGAGGAGGATAGAGTGTTTTGATTAGTTACACCTGGGACATATGCTTGCATTTGTGTCCAGGGGGAAGCACCAACTCACCAAACCACATGGACTGAAAGCTGGAGAGAGGTTAGTGCTCAAAGGAAAACAGGAGTGCTGTTACCAGAGGAAGGGGGAAGTAGAGGTGGGGGAGCCCAAACAGCAGGTGTCCACTGCTGTCTCTCTAACTCTCCTGTGCATCTCCCTTTGTTTAAGGTTTGTTGTCACAAGGCCTTTCCACCGTTATGTGGAGAGAGCATTGTATGTTTCTTAAAAACAAACAAACAAACAAAAAGTCCCTTATTTAAGCATTATGATTATTATTTTCCACTGTCCAAACTTTACTCATTTTTAAGACCTAGCTCAGATCTCAACTCTTACATATGGGTGAGAGATACTCTCCTACTTCTGAATTCTTAGAGCTTTTATTGTCTGTGCCATGCAATTGACAATCTTGCGTTATGGTTATTACTACTATTTAAAATCTGGTGGGAAAACCACTATTCTTTTAAAAAAATTTATTAATAAAGTAAATTATGATTTTTGAAAAAAGTTTAAAATGTTCAGCTGTCATATTAATGTAGATTAGGCCATCCACCAATGTTCTTTTTTGTAATTAAGTATAACACTATCATGAAGACTATTAGAACAGTTTTGTCAGATGCTGACAAGTTTTGCTCAAAACTTACAAAGAATTATTCAAATATGGAGTAGGTGACAGTGAATGACATTTTATCATGGGAAATGTGTTAGTATCAAATTCATAACTACATGTTTGTATAAAGCCATAACTTTTTAAAATTTTTAAATTTTAAATTCATGTTTTAAAACAATTACTAATTTTAGAGAGAGGAAGAGAAACATTGATTTGTTGTTTTATTTATTTATGTATCCATTAGTTGATTCTTTTCTTTTTTTTAAGATTTTATTTATTTATTTTTAGAGACAGGGGAAGGGAAGGAAAAAGAGAGGGAAACAGCAATGTGTGGTTGCCTATTGCTTACCCCCTACTGGGCACCTGGCCTGCAACCCAGGCATGTGACCTGACTTGGAATTGAACTGGCAACCCTTTCCTTCACAGGTCCATGCTTAATCCACTGAGCTACATCAGCCAGGGCCATTGGTTGATTCTTGTTATATGCACTGACTGGGGATTGGACCCGGGACTTTGGTGTATTGGACGATGCTCTCACTGAGCTATCTGGCCAGGGACTTTAAAAATTTTTTTTAAATTGATTTTTGAGAGAAAGAGAGGAGAGGGTAGAGGGTGGAGAAAGAGAGAGACAGACAGACAGAGACATGGATTTATAGTTCTACATTTTTATGCATTCACTGGTTGCTTCTTGTATGTGCCCTCACTGGGGATCAAACCCACAACCTTGGTGTATTGGGAGGATGCTCTAACTGAGCTGCTGGGCCAGGGTAGCCATAGCTTTTAAGATATTAAGATGAAAACATAATAAATAACAATATCATTTACTAAATTAAATATAGGTAATTTGTCAAGTTGAGCTATTGCCTAAAAGCTAGACACCAATTTTTGTTACTGCAAGAATGAAACAGAACCACAGAAAAAGAAAAATTCAAACTCCTGCCAGCTGAGTTTAGTTATGCCATAGTATTAACCTTTGAGCTTTTTTAAAAAAAAAATTATTAATTTTATTCTTAGAGGGGAAGGGAGGGAGAAGACAACTGAGAAAAACATCAATGTGTGGTTGTCTCTTGAGTGCCCCCTACTGGGGGCCTGGCCCGCAGCCCAGGCATGTGTTCTGACTGGGAATCAAACCTGAGACCCTTTGGTTCATGGGCTGGTGCTCAATCCACTGAGTCACACCAGCCAGGGCAACCCTTGAAATTTTGAAGAGTTATTATGTAATTAAAATACTATTTATATTCACAAGTATGAAAATTAGATATTTTCCTTAAAGGCATATAGATCAATTTCAAATAAAGCTAATTAAGTTTAGGCCTTATTTTTTTTTGCTTACTGACCAGAGTGTATTACATAGCACAAAAACTAATTTGGCATTCAATAAGATTACAAAATACAACAATGATCTTAGCCAATCTATAACAGATAAATTTCTCCCAGTTCAACGGAAAGCATTGTCAAACATAACATATAAGGCTACATCCACTTCAAAAAGGTTCCTGATTATAGGAACTGAGTTTTTTTGTGCTTTTCATTTTTCACCATAGAAAATTAAAATGATTTGGTTCATCTTCATCCAAGTTTCCAAAATGCATTATAATAAAAAAGTAAAACAGTATTTTACATGCTTTAAAATACTATGTTATCTGATTAGAGATAGAGGTGTTTCAACTAGGTTCTATCAATATCAATAAAAAAGAAAAAATCATGAATGAAATATAGAAATCATATAGTTCTTAATATTAAATTTGTAATTGCATGTCACTATAATGACAACCAAATTTGCTACTGTGCTTTAGTTATACCTTTGGGGAGGAGAGAACCTCATTATTTAGAAACTAACTATAGAATGACTTCGGGATTATATATATAATGAAAAGTTCTTCACTTGTTTTATTTTCATACTGAACACAATTACAACAGTAAAGCCAAGTATGTAGTGACAGTGAAACGAAAGAAAACTCACCAAATAACAGGAAACTAAGAAATAGGGGAATATCAGAAGCCAAGAAAGTATACAGCAATGTATTTAGTAACATTTTACTCAACATTATTATTATATACTTTTTACTATCTAAAAAAATCTTTTATACTTCCAGCCAAGATGGAGG
This sequence comes from Anoura caudifer, assembly GCA_004027475.1. NCBI lineage: Eukaryota > Metazoa > Chordata > Mammalia > Chiroptera > Phyllostomidae > Anoura > Anoura caudifer. Next base: position 152,964 of record PVKU01003586.1, read on the forward strand.
CGTAGGTGAACACACTGTGCCTCCTCTCACAGTGAAACTTAAAGACAACAAAGATTTAGAAACAAGAAAACAACTAGAACTGATAGAAAATTGAACTGTACAGAAGTCCAACAACCATTCATCCAGACCAGTAAGAGGGGCGGAGGTTGGCGGACCGTGCACAGGCAGCAGTGGCTGGCAGATCCCAGGTGCACAGGTGGCGGCTAACGGACCCCAGGCACGGGGTGGCAATGGTGCAGACCCAGTGAGGCTGCACAAGGCGGCTGGCTGACTAGGTGGTCCCACATTTGTATTCAGATAATCCAGGTGAAGGGGAAGCGGCAGAAGGAACTGGAATCCGAGAGAGAGCAGAGCAAGCACCATTGTTCCCTCTCAGGCCCCGCCCCCACGTACAGCGTCACTAACCGGCGACTGGGCTGCCCTGCCGTGGGGAACATCTAAGGCTCCACCCCTCACTACGTAACAGCCGTGATCAGACCAAAAAATAAAAAATAAAAAAAATAAACAAACCCAAATGGCTCAAACTGGAGAACAAATAGAAGCCCCAGAGCCAATTCATCTAAGTGACCAAGAGATAGCCAACCTATCAGATGCGCAGTTCAAAGCCCTGGTGATCAGGATGCTCATAGAATTGGTGGATGTTGCTCACAAGTTAGATGAACAAATGGAGGCTACAATAAGTGAGATGAAGGAAAACACACAGGGAACCAATAGAAATGGGAGGAAAACTGGGACTCAAATCAATGGAGTGGACCAGAAGGAAGAAAGAAACAAACAAACAGAAAAGAATGAAGAAACAAGAATTCAAAAAAAAATGAGGAGAGGCTTAGGAACTTCCAGGACATCTTTAAACGTCCCAACATCCGAATTAGAGGGGTACCAGAAGGGGAAGAGGAAGAACAACAAGTGGAAAACTTATTTGAACAAATAATAAAGAGAACTTCCCCAATCTGGCAAAGGAAATAGACTTCCAGGAAGTCCAGGAAGCTCAGAGAGTTCCAAAGAAGTTGGACCCAAGGAGGAACACACCCAGGCACATCATAATTATGTTAGCCAAGATTAAAATGAAGGAGAGAATTCTAGAAGCAGCAAGGGATAAGGGCACAGTCACCTACAAAGGAGTTCCCATCAGACTGTCAGCTGATTTCTCAAAAGAGACCTTACAGGCAACAAGGGGCTGGAAAGAGGTATTCCAAGTCATGAAAGTCAAGGACCTACATCCAAGATTGCTCTATCCAGCAAAGCTGTCATTTAGAATGGAAGGGCAGATAAAGTGCTTCTCAGATAAGGTCAAGTTAAAGGAGTTCATGATCACCAAGCCCTTATTATATGAAATGTTAAAGGGACTTATCTAAGAAAAAGAAGATCAAAAATAGGACAGGAAAAAGACAGCAAACTCACAGATATTAACAACCAGACCTAAGACAAAAGCAAACTAAGCCAACACCTAGAACAGGAACAGAAACACAGAAATGGAGATCACATGGAGGGTTAGCAACAGGGGAGTGGGAGGAGGAGAGAGGGGGAAAAGGTACAGAGAGTAAGTAGCATAGATGGTATGTAGAAAATAGAGAGGGGGAGGGCAAGAATAGTGTGGGAAATGTAGAAGCTAAAGAACTTATGACCCATGAACATGAACTAAAGGGGAGGAATGTAGGGTGGAGGGGAATGATGGGGGAGAAATGGGACAACTGTAATAGCATAATCAATAAAATATATTTAAAAATCTTTTATACTTTATCCAGAGATCACTACATGCACTGTATAAGAAGCCCTTTGAAGTATGGCTAACTATCATTTATTTTAAAGGTTTCTGAATTGTAGAATCCCCCAATCTCTCTGTTGTTTGCAATAATAGTTATTTCATTCAAGTAACAAGGACTACTTTGTTTTTTCCTCTTGGTAAGGTCATTTTGTGGCAGCTATCCTTGTGACTAAGCTCTCCTCAATTAGATGATGTTCAGTCTGCTTTAATTGTTAGGATGACCTTAAGCAAGAGATCAGTTGTTTTTTTTTATCTGTGCTTTTCATTAAATAAACATGGATTTTAAATATTAAAAATCAGTCCACCAATGTGAAACATGCATTTATGTCATTGTGTTAACAATTATTGAAGATTTGAATCCCAGGTATGTGTGTTAAAATTGTACAGAGGCTAAAGTCTAAATTTTATTAAAGCATAAACATTTTAACTGATAATAGATTCTTTTTAGGTGTTTAGAAATAAAAGTGTAGAAACAAATTGGAGTATTTAAATTTTTAAAAACTTAATTTGAAAGTTATGTAATTTATATAGCATAAAATCTCGTATGTTCGAATTTATCTTTTCAGTATTACATCATCTCATTCAGAGTGCTGGGTGGGAAAGTGTATGTATTGTGTTTTACCACGGTGGCGGTTGCTTAAGATTTACTACAGGGGAAAAAGCCTCATGATAACTTTCAGTTTCAGAGGAGTTTGACAAATGCCCAAAGATCTCTTTAAAATACTGGTGCTTAGGAGGCTAATATATGCAAATGCAATAGAACAAAAATGTTTTGCAACCTAATTTTCAAAGTCATCTTATTGGACCTCCAAATGCTAATTGTACCTAGAATTGGCCATTTGTATTTTTGAAAATAGAGGTAGTGGAACAATCTTGTAGTGCTTATTGGGTTTTAACCTTTGGAGGCCAGAGACTGACTTTGGTCTCTTGTTCCTATATGTTACAATTTCTTAATATTGCAAAGCATTCAGTAGATCACGGTTAGTTTGATTTTAATGACATGTGAGTGACTCTGATTTCTTGTTTGGCTACCATGTGTCTCAGAAAAGCAATTGACCTTCTTATGCTAGTTGATGAAGATACTTGTGATTAGGTTGATAGAATATTGACTAAGGTATAGACTCTCTTAAGAATTTTCAATATGTAAACTGGTGTAGATATGAACCAGTCATGTGCCAGAGCAAAAGCGTTTATTGTCTCTTGGATATAGTGTCACTCTGAACTTTGGAACAAGTGGATTTAGTAATAGTCTTTTGAAACCTAATCTGATCATATACAGAAATACTTTGAGTTATAATTGCCTGAGGCTTATGCCGTTTAAAGTCTGTAGAAAAGAGAGTTTCCTGAAGCTACAACTACTTTTTTTGAGGGATTAATAGCTGTTGTTTTAACCCTCACCTGAGGATATGTTTATTGATTTTAGAGAGAGAGGAAGGGAGAGAGAGAAACATCAATGTGAGGGAGAAACATCAGTTGGTTGCTTCTCGTACATGCCCTGACTGGGGATTGAACCTGCAACTTTTTGGTGCATGGGATGATGCTCCAACCAACTGAGCCACTTGGCCAGGGCAAGAGTTCAGTAGCTTTTACACGTAGATAACAAGGCACTGTATTGTCAGTAAAGCATCTTACAGAACTTTCTCCAAATAAATAGGATATTTGGTGTTACTTTTCTTTTTCTTTTTTTTAAAGAAAATCACTTTCTTCTAAGTGATTCACAAACAGTAACATCATAAAAGCTGGTTTAAGGAGGCCATACAAACATTTGTCCAGCCCCAAACTCAATGCCACCTCAGTGAACTGCTCTGTAGTAAGAACACTCTTTTCCATTGCAGTTCTGAGACAAGGAAGTTATTAATGGTAGGAGAGATTTAACTGGTAGTTTTATACTTTCACTATCAATTATATCTTTATAATAAATTAACTTGGTCATGAGAGATGATTTTCCATTTCTTCTGTATGAACTTCTTGATTAGGCTAATCCATTTGCAAACCTGCACTATTTTAGTACCTGTCTGAAACTCTCACAAAGCTTAAGGTCACTGTGGTTCTGTGCACAGTCCAAAAACTGTTTCATCTCACAGTTGCATCGGCCAAACTGCTGCTGCTGCGTTCCCTGAGGCTCCTGGTAAGTGATGTCAGGCCTTGAGGGCTCAGCATTACTTCCTTTGCTGGAGCCGCTAGTGATGGCATGACCTAGCTGCAGTGGTTGCCACCTGGGCCATGAGACCGGGCTGCTGGGGGGCAGCAGCAAGTGAGCCCTCAGCAGATGGTAGAGCTGGCCTTGGTGGCTGAGCTGGTGGTGCTGGCCTGGGCGCAGCTCTTACCTCTTACCAGAGGTGCCCGGCTGGTCAGAGAGGCCACTTGAGAGGTGCGACTTTAGCTTCCACATAGCATCGTAACTGTGCTGTGGCTCTGTGTCTACAAGTGCCTGGTATTACTTTTCTAATACAAGTAAACTACTTATTGCACACCACCTGTGAGCAGCAAACAGAATTGTAGTCACCCTTTGGTATCTTAGAGGGATTAGTTCCAAGACTCCCTATCCTCACACCAAAATCCATAGATGTGCAAATCCCATATATGAAATGGTGTAGTATTTGGACCTGGCTGGTGTGGCTCAGTGGATTGAATGCTGGCTTGCAAACCAAAGGGTTGCTGGTTTGAATCCCAGTCTAGGGCTCGCACATGCCTGGGTTGTCAGCCTGATCCCCAGTAGGGGTCGTGTGAGGGGCAACCACATATTGACCACATATTGACGTTTTTCTCCCTCTCTTTTTTTCTTCCCTTCTCCTCCCTAAAAATAAATAAATAAAATCTTAAAAAAATAAAATCTTTAAAAAAATGGTGTAGCATTTGAATATAACCCATTCAATCCTCCTGTGTACTTTAAATCATGTCTAGAGTACTTTTAATACCTAATGTAATGTAAATAGTTGTTATGCTGTATTGTTTGGAAATAATGACAAGAACGGAAGTCTGTACATGTTCAGTACAGATGCAACCACCAGTAGGCCTAACTATTGATGTATAGTATATGTCAGCAACAATGTAACATTTTTTAATGTTTTTTGTTCCTGCAGCAAGCAGATATGGAGGGGTGACTGTAATACCAATTCTTGTGACACCCAAAAGAATAAAAAGTGACAAGTAAATATATATCAATAAAGTAGTGTTATTGTAACTCTGAGGAAGCGTAATTAGCCTTTTGGACTGAGAATATTACATGTTATTCCATAGGGCGGAAATCTCAAGTTAGGTTTCCAAAACTGTTTAGGTTAAGAGATAAGCAGTCAATAATTCTGACATTCTTCCTGAAAGTGGCCAGAGGTGACCTCTGAAAATGGTTTGCTATTCACTTGACGCAGAAAACTCCACAAATTTACGCAAATCAAGAGGTTCAAATCTTCGTGTTCACAAAGATCTTTAAGAATAATCGCGAAACTGCCCAGACCATCAAGGGTATGCATACTTGAAAAGCCACCAAGTATCTGAAGGACGTCAGAAGCAATGTGTGCCATTCCATTATTACGATGGTGGAGCTGGTAGTTGTGCTCAGGCCAAATGGTGGGGCTGGACACAGGGTCAGTGGCCCAAAAAGAGTGCTGAATTTTTGCTGCACATATTTTTAAAATTACAGAGAGTAATGCTGAACTTAAGGGTTTAGATGTAGATTCTCTGGTCATTAAGCACATCTGGGTGAGCAAAGCTCCCAAGATGTGGCACAGAGCTTACCAAGCTCATGGGCAGGTTGACCCACACACGAGCTGTCTCTGCCACGTTGAGATACCCTAGTGAAAAAGAGCAGACTGTTCCTAAACCAGAAGAATGCCTACACAGAGGAAAAAGATATCCCAGAAGAAACTGAAGCAACAAAACTTATGGTCTAGGAGTAAATTCAGCATAAAATGAATGTTAATAAAAGTAAAAGCAGACTGTTGGTTGTCCTTATTAAATATATTTCAAGTGATGATGCTAATTTTCTTCTGATTAGAGTTAAAAACAGATTACTGTATTTTATTGTATATGATATACACTTTTTTGCCCAAATTTTTGAGGGAAAAATAAGGATGTGTGTTATACATGGGTAGTACTAATTCCGTATTTATATGTTTTTAATTCTTTTTTAAAAAATATTTTATTTGTGTTTAGAGAGAGGGGAAGGAAGTGAGAAAGAGAGGGAGAGAAACATCAGTGTGTGGTTGCCTCTTGCATGCCCCCGACTGGGGACCTGGCTGGTAACCCAGGGCATGGCCTTGACTGAGACTCTAACCAGTGACCCTTTGGTTTGCAGGCTGGCCCACAATTCACTGAGCCACACCAGCCAGGGCTAATGTTTTTAATTCTTTTGCCTATGCTTATGCATTAAAAATGCAACTCTAGAAACTAATGATGATATCTGTATGCAAAATAATACCCTGGAATATGATAATCGGTTTTGTTTTTAAATATAAATAAATAAAAAGTTGAATTAAAAAATTAAAATGAAAGATTATTTCACAAAAGTTTGGGTCAAAAAATGTGAGCATACATTATACATGGGAGCACATTGTACATGGCAAAATATGGTATTCTGTTTGCCCTCTGTCATTAATTTTGATTTATAAACATGCTGTCTTAAAAAAAATTCTTTCATCTCTAAGTAGTTTTCCAATTCAGATTAAATTACTCTAGTACTTTGAATTTATTGAATAGTTCAAGTTGAGACCAAATGTAATGGCCAAATATATTTTTGCAGACTTTTGGAATCTACATTAAAGATAGAAGGTTCATAATACAAAACCTTGGACAGCTACTCATAAAGGCAGACCTTAGGATGTAAATGTTTCAGAATTTTTGTCTAAGAAATTAGGTATTGTTCCCTGATATCTTACAGTACTACTTATCAACTTTGTACTGTTTTTGTTACAAAAAAACCAAAACAAAACCCTGCCAGTGTAGGCATACGGGGTCTGTTTTATTTTTTCTCTTTGTGCACAACTTTTATGATCCCAGTTTAAATTTGATATGTAGAAAAGGAAAGAATAATAGTGTCTTACTTGATATTTGTATGTGTTCCTGTCACACAAAGGGACACGTGTTTCAGAGCCATGCTTCAGAGGGTGGGAAAGCAGTAAGAGAGTGCATACTTCTCTCAGGGTGGTAAGTTAGGTTTAGACAACTTTAAATATAGCTCATATTTTGACAGATGTTGCCAAGGTTGTGGTTCTTGGAGAACAAATCAAGTTAAGCAATTCATTAGGGAGGAAACATTTAGTTTTGTGGGTATGAAGTTTTAGTAGGAGTCAGCCAAAAGATACATCGGCAGGTACATGTTTTTTTTCCTTTGGATTTTGCAGGTTAATGGCTTCAACATGCCTCACAGGCACATGCATTTCATTTTTCTGTGATTGATTTTTTAGCTGTGGGTTCTGTTTCTAGTTCTTTCACTAGGCATATCACCTTTCATGTAGGGTTCCATCTAGTGGTAAAAGTAATCATTGCAGACTATAAATAGGTTATAAAAATTATCCTTTTTGAGGGGTAGGTCTTGCCTTTGTCACTCTTTGGGATAGTTGCCTAGTATATGCATTTAAATACTGAAGCCATTTGCTATCTCTCTGTGCCTACATACCTAATCTAATTCTCCTGGTTCTGGCTATCTAAAACTTTTATGATAAGGAAATTAACTTTTAGTAATACTTTGATTTTCTATGATATGTGCATCAAGTTATACCAAAGTTTAGGCCAAAACTACTTGGTTCCTTAAAATAACTTGTCATGAAAGGTGTTGATTATACATATGAATATATAGAATAATATCAGCACTTTTCCTGTACTCAGCTTCAACAAATTTTAACATTTGCCATATTTACTTCAAAAGAACCCCTCTGTTTTCCCCATAGCTCAGGGATTATCACAAGAACATTTCTAGCAACCTAGAAACTCCTCTCATATACTCAGGCTTCCTCTTAAGCATTAATCCCCAGAGGTAACCATCCTCCTAAAATTTATGGTAAATTAATCTTTGCTTCTCTTTACAATTTTACCACTTAAGCAAGTATCTCTAAACACTATAGTCTGTTTTTAAAATTTGATATAAATGGCATTATATAGTAAATGGTTTCTGTGTATGTGTGACTTCTTTTGCTCATCATTATATGTGAGATTCATCTATGATGGTACATATAACTAGAATTTATCCATTTTCATTGCTGTAAGGTATGCCATTGTATATGGCATACCTTTTTATGGTACAGTTTTTATTTTTATTTATTTTTAAAACATTTTATTTATTTTTAGAGAAGGGAAGGGAGGGAGAAAGAGAGGGAGAAAAACATTGAAATATGAGAGAAAGTTTGCTTCTCGGACACCCCTAGCTGGGGTCCTGGCTCTCAACCACAGCCAGGCATGTGCCCTGATGGAACCCAACCCATGACCTTTTGGATCTCAGGCCAGCACTCAATCCACTGAGCCACACCAGCCAGGCCAATCTATCATTGTTTTTTGATTTGCATTTCCCTGATGACTGATAATATTGAGTAATTTTTTCCATGAATATATTGGCCATTTGGCTATTCTTTTTATGAGATTTTGTTGAAATCTCATGCCAGCTTTTTGGTTTTGGTCATTGTTTTTTAATTATCGATTAGTAGGGATACTTAATATAATCGAGATTTGAGTCCCCCCCCCCCTTTTTGGCTATGTATACTGCAGTTATACTTTCCCATTCTCTGTGGCTTTTTCACTTTCCTAATGGTGTCTTTTGATGACTATAAGTTCTTATTTTAATGAAGTGAAATGTATTAATGTTTTTCCTTCTGGTTAATATTTAAAAAAATTACCCACCTTAAGTTTAAGAATATATTTGTATATTACCTTCTAGTAGGTTTATTGTTTTGCTATTCACCTTTAGACCTACAATTCACTTGGAACTGATCTTTGTGTACAGTGTGAGATAGGTGTCAGCTGTCACTTTTCTTCCTTCCATCTGGTCATCCATTTCTCACTGTTTGGCAGTACCACTTTTATCCTGAATCCAGCAAAGAAAGTAGAAAAAAGGAGGTAAAAAAGAGCAGAAATTAATGAAATAAATAACAAACATAATAGAGGAATTCAAGACCTTGACAAAGCTAATAAAATTGATAAACCTTTAATCAGATTCATACATTAAAAAAGAGAAACCACAAATTACCAATATCAGGAACAATGAGGAGGACATCCCTGTGGAACCCAGACACATTAAAAAGTTCCTGCAAGGATATTATGGGAAAGCTTATGTTGATAAAGTTTGAAAATTTATATGAAATAGACATTTTCCTAGAAATACACAACTTACCAAAATTAATACAAGAAATAGAAAATTTGAATAGCCGATACACATAATCAATTGAATATATAATTAAAAACCCCACAAAGAAAAATCTAGGTCTACATGGTTTCATTAGCCAATTTGATCAAACATTTAAATAAAAAGAAGAACATAATGACAAAAAACATTAATGATTTAGGAAAATGTGTAATTATTAGAGTTGACAAACAGTATCTAAGAGGAAAAATTAACTGGATGAACTTAATAGCAGACTAGAGACTGGACAATAAAAGATTAATGAACTTGCCCTGGATGGTGTGGCTCAGTGGATTGAGTGCTGGCCTGCTAACTGAAGGGACGCTGGTTTGATTCCCAGTCAGGGCACATGCCTGGGTTGCGGGCTAAGTCCCCAGTCGGGGGCATGAGAGAGGCCACCACACATTGATGTTCCTTTCCCTCTCTTTCTCCCTCCCTTCCCCTCTCTAAACATAAATAAAATCTAAAAAAAAAAATTAATGTATTTGAAGATATAGCAAAGGAAATGCAAATAAAGTAGGGGAAAAAGTTGAAAAATAAATAGGATCTCAGTTACCTGTGGAACAATTGGACTTCCTCAAAAAAGGAAGAAAGGACAAATAAAAAGAAAAAAGAATGGTCAAAATTTCTCCAAATTATTATCATTTTTTTAACTTTATTTTTGTTGTTGACGCTATTATGGGTATCCCCCCTTTGCCCACTTCTACCCCACCCCCCTTCCATCTGACAGCTGTCAGTCTGTTCCATGTATCCAGGCCTCTGTTTCTATTTTGTTCATCAGTTTATTTTGTTTGTGAGTTTATTTTGTTCATTAGATTCCACATATAAATGAGATCATATGGTATTTGGATAAAGCCAGTCAGAGAGTTGAGTGTATTTTTAAAATAAATTTTAGGCGTGTGATCAGTTCTGGATGCTAATCCTTTTAAATGCAAGGCAATTTTTTTTCCAGTTTATGGTTGTCTTATTATTACTTTTAAAGTTTGAAATTTGCTTTTATTTATTATGAATAGATATGTACATGTGAATCAAAAATCCAGAAAGTACAAAAGAGCATACATACAGTGGAAAGTGTCTCTCCCACTGCTTTCATGCAGTTCTCTCTCCAGAGGCATGTGACTTCATTTTTTAAGAACTTTATTAAAAATGTCATTTGCTTATAGAAATTTTAAATTTTAATGTAGTTCAATGTATCAATCTTTTATTTGTGGATTGTACTCTCTATCTTGTTTAAGAAACCTTTCCTCTGCTTCATTAATTTATTCTTCTATACTCTTTTCTAAAATTTTTAAAGATTGGCTTTCTGTATTTAGATCTTCTTTCTGCCTGGAATTTATTTTTTTGTGTATGATGTGAGGTAGGGATCACCTTTCCTTCCATTTTATAAAACTATTTGTCCTTATGTCCCTGCATTATGTGATTGTTTCACCTAATACAGCTTCCAGTGTGATGGGAGACTACTGTTGAATTTCATCTGTGTGTTGGCAAATACAATGAACTGGCCCAGTTTTTAATTTCTGTTTTGTTCCTTTTTGCAGATGAGTGCTTAGAGTCCTAATAAGTACTGCCTTTCAGGCCCCATAATGTGCCCTTGTGTCCTGTAACACGCCTGGAATTTGTGTAGGCTCTAATGGGGCAGGGAAAGGAGGGTTCCTTTGTCACAACAAACAAGGAGAAAGCTTTTTCCGTGTCTCTCCATTTACCAATGCCTCATCCGAAGCTTTCAACTCTTATGTAAGAAATTTATTTTTCTTGAACTTGAACAAACTTAAGAGTTTGTTTTAAAATAAGATATGGCAGAGTAGGAAATTATGTTTGCTTAAATATAGTATTTTTTCTTTATTCCTTGAAGTCTCTTAAATTCTTAGCCATGCTTTTGGATATTCTCTGCTTTATATTGTGGGATCCTGTATTCTGTGGGAAGGGATTAGCAGGCTTCGTGATATGGGGATAATTTAAAAACATAACCCACTATGACTGTCTTTTCCATTTCTCATCTTCCATTTTACTTCTTTTTTTTTTAAATAGTTTCTCTCTCTTACATCTTACCTTGCCAGATGCTCTACTCAGAAAAAGTGAGGAAGAAGGGAAAAAAACAAAGTTAAAGAAATTAAAGTGTGGCAATACAAGAGTGAATGATCATGGGAAGGAAGGGGAGAAAAAGAAGGGGAAAGGAAACTGAGATTGCTTGTTACTTGTGTGTTAGGACTCCCAAGGTATCTTTTTTTGTGTGTTTTTTTTGTGAATAGGTAGGGGCCACCTTGAACTTAATAATTTTTTTTTACCTGTTCTACCTACTTAGGAAGGAGTGGACTTGGGGGCAATGGTCAGGTAGGAAGGAGTCTTTTGAGAAATGATGTAGTTGGGACTTTGTTCTTCTAGCTATCTTCTAGCTCCTCTCGCTGTTGTATTTGATCCAGTTTAGTGCCATAGGCTCACCTGTGATACAAGTTCTAGACTCTTAACTGAATCTTGCTCTGGATGATAATAAAGATCTGGAGGTTACCTGTGAGTGTGTGTTTATATTTTAGGGACATAATGGATGCCATTTATATACATTTATATGTCAGAACTGTTTGGCGTGAAATCTGTTTTTCAGAATTAAAAGGGATGTGAAATCTGTAAAATGATAGTTTAAGCCGGTGAACTGTAAGACTCTTCAATGCTGACAAATTACATGATTTTCTGGCTCTCTCTGTGGGGTAGTAATTTTTCATTGACAGTGATTATAAACAATAGTTTTATGTTGACTTTTGTTTTTTGACTGAAATAAGCTGACACTGTGAACAGTTCAGGATAAAGTTGCTTTTGATTTTAATTGGCTTATATTATAATCATGGTCATCTTTAAATTTATACAGAAAAAATAGCCTACTTTAGTGTGTAAAAGGTTGAGGAGACAGGCATTTCAAGTTTTCTTTCTTTAATGACTTTTTGTCTTGAGAACACATTCATAATGTTTAATTTTTATGTCAATTCTTATGTATTATCATTTTAGAGAAAAGAGGGAACATAGTAGCTACCAACTGAAGATTTGGGTTGTTGATTAAAATTATGTAATAATTTTTCAAGGAAGTAGAGCTGAACTTCGAAGTTTACCTGGGCTTTGTTTTCATTATACCATTATTAAAATTTACCCATGCAGTGTTGGCAAAGTGTTATAGATTAGTTATGTTTATTATATAGAGGAGTCATTTTACCGGGAACAGTGCTTTGGTGCCTAGGTGTTGTGGAGGGCTTTTAAGTTGTGGTTGTTTTTATTGTGGGAATGTTTGTATGAGTCAGGTGAATTTCGACCTTGCTTGACAGATGTGATTACTTGTCCTTTTGGGCTTGTGTTATAGCTACTCATCGGTTATATAATAGATTACTGTTTATATAATAAGAATTAGAACAAGCCATTAGAGATAATTGGTAATGGGTACAAACAGGCAGTGATGGGTCTGCTAAAAGAGATGGAATAACACAGTTCTTATATGTAACGTATTAAAAGTAAAAGGTACAGTAGTTAGGCATTAGGAAACAAAGAATAGGGAGAGAATTATTTCTGAGAGTCAAAGGAGCTTTGCCAGGAGTACAACCCAAATAATGGAGGAGTGGAATACCAGAGAAGATCCAGGGGCCAACAGAACATATCTGCTGAGTATTTATTCAGTGATAGGAGAGTGAAGTTAGAAGCAAAATACTACAGACTTTTTCAAGTGTCTCAGGGAGAAGAACCTGTCTGATAAAAGGTTGCACTTTGATGATGGGACAGAGGTGTTCAGGATTGAAGGATTTTTAAATAAAACCTATTTCTGGATCTGGGCAAGGTTGAATTAATATCTATATTTTACATACTGTGCCTTACATTCTAGTGAAGGCTTTTTGGTTACGAGAAGCAGAATTCAAGAGTGCCTGGCTCAATTAAACGGAGCTGATTACAAAGAAATGCCTTCCTGTGTAGGGACCCAGGAACCCAAGAACCCTATGGATAACTGTCTTTAAAATGTCTATGACACTATTTAAATTTAGTTTTAGCTCTTAAATAGTATTATGCTTACTGGCACGTGGTTCTTGTGGTGTTTGAGACTGGCCTGAATGTGGTGCTGGCAGCAGCTGATCACTGCATGGGAATACTGTCTAGTATTGCCTGTATCCCCAAGAAGGCCTTAGTCAGATGATTACCCATTGCTGTGTTAAGGGAACAGCTGCAGGTATGATGTTTTACAAGTAATAATTCAGCATTTCGCTGTTTTAGTGAGGAAATGTCTGTGACGACCAATTCTAGTATGTTATTAGATTTGGGAGGCTGTGAGGGTCTGAGTCTTCCTACGTTATATCCCTGAAATTAAGAGGCAAACTCAGGTCATATAATGGAGGCTATCTATCTGATGTCTTTTCTTTAAACTAAATTCCTGAGAATCTACGGGGGTATAACTTAAACAGCAACCAGTCCAAATTGTCTTCTTTTGTGCAGTGAACAGACTAAGAATAAGGTTTTCCAAAAGGCCAATGTGTAGATTAAACCTCAGAAAGAGTGAATAATTATGTGGTTGAGAGGGCATGAGAAGGACATAAAACGATCCTCCCAAGGTTCTTCTGTTTCACATTTTTCAGTGATGCCGTCTGCAGTTTTGTTATCTGCAATGACTCTTCCCTTCGAGGCCAGCCCATCATCTTCAACCCTGACTTTTTTGTGGAAAAACTCCGGCACGAGAAACCTGAGGTGTTCACTGAGCTGGTGGTCAGCAATATCACAAGGCTCATTGATTTGCCTGGAACCGAGCTGGCTCAGCTGATGGGAGAAGTGGACCTGAAGTTGCCCGGTGGGGCTGGCGCGGCAACAGGCTTCTTCCGGTCTCTGATGTCTCTCAAGCGAAAGGGTAAGAGATGTGTCTAGGAAGGGTGCACCTGTCTCCGTGGCTTCCTGGGCTTCACTCTTCACATCTGCATGTTCATTGAGGAGTTGCTAATACCATACAGCAAAATCAGTCATTTTTTTCATTTTCATAAGTAGTGAAACAATAAAAATTGTAAAAATAGTCTAGATAAACTGAAGCAAATATATATTGGTCTTTGAGAGATGACATATTAGTTTAGATATTTATCAGGGGCACCTTGATTTTCATGCCCTATTAATACTGTACTAAAATAATATTTAAGAAAACAAGGTTATACAGCTAGAGATACAGTAAAGACAGTTTGAACTCTTTTTCTTTTTTTACTGCAATGGTTTCATTCCATGGAATGCTTTAAAGAAGCAAATACCTATGAATCACCCAAAAAAAGCCTTCCCAGAAAATAATTTGTAGTGCTGCTTTTGATAAGATGTTAAAGAGGTACTATTTTATTTTATTAAATATAAGGAAATTATTAAGGTAGCAACAAGTTTAAACATTGTGACAGATCAGACCCTGTACCAACTCCAGTGGATAACCTGTCATGCTTTGACAATTATGACTCTGAGTTGCTATTATCTGTTTGTTTTTAAATTAAAATATCAACATTTCAGGTATTGTTACTTCAATAAGAAGATGGTCTTTGCCTTCAAGGAACCTACAGTCTAACATTAAACTTGCAGAATTGATTGAGAGTTGTTTTGATTGCATGTTCTGGTGCGCTTCCAGCTCTGAGGTTTTTGTTGTGAAAGCATTTGCTGAACTGTGACATAGGATGCTTGAGCAGTTTTGAGTGTGCTGATTGTGTACTATTTGTGGAAAATACGGTCCTGTCCTATTGTATTTGTTTTTTTTTTTTTTTAGAAAAAGGAGTAATATTTGGGTCCCCACTGACAGAAGAAGGCATTGCCCAGATATACCAGCTAATTGAATATCTACACAAAAGTAAGACTACTTGAAATTTTATTGTTCTTTGTTAATGAAGAATTGTCAGCTTTCTACTGAGAGCTGATGTCCTTGAGTTAGTGTGTGCCGATTAACCGTCAACAGAGACACCAGTCAGTGATACTTTCAGGTGCATGTTTCTATTCTCTTTTAAATTTCATCTCATGTATTGATTTGTTTTTATTCTCAATGATGTATATAAATTAGATAGAGTCTATGAAATCACATCTGCCCCTTGACTCAGAGAGACATTTTTTTCTGGAAAAATACATTGTCACTAGAGAATTGTAACATTTACTCAGGGGAGCATGATTTATCACCAAAGACACTTTCCTCTTTGGAATTCTGTGATCGAAATACACTCTTCATTTAATTCCTATTTTCTATTTTAGTAGTTATGCTGCTTACGTCACTGCTGTAAGTGCTTGGCAGAGCTGAGCGTATGTGAAATGTGTGGCATTATGTGATAAATGCGACAACATTTATCAATAAATGGCTTATTCTATGTGGGACACTGCTAGGAGCTAGAGCAGAGGTTGCAAACTGGCAGCCTAAGGGCTTATCATCTACATTCATGTATTGTTTGTCTGGCAAAGGATTAAATTAAAAATAAAATTAGTTACCAGTGTTTTAAAATGGGGAAAATCCAGGTTTTTAATTTCTTGGGATGACAGGAAGATCTGACATTCTTGGGCCCTGCTGCCACTTCACCATCAGCTGGAGCACAGGTATGTGCTCTCCCATTCATTATGGTTCCTGCTCATTCATGTACTGTTAACTGCCTGGCCTTTTAGGTGTTTGAACTTGGTCCCCTCAGTTAGGGAGTTATATGAAGATAAATACGTACCCAAACTGAAAACATGAACTCTCATGCTTCTTTCAGAGCAAACCAAAACTATATGTTCTATCTTTTTTATCCCTTGAGATTAGCTTAGAACCTGGTTGGGAGGGAAGCATAGTTTCCCTGGTTGGGAGGGGAGTTTAGTTGGGATGATGTGATCGTTCCAGGAATTTTAGATAGAAGGTGATCCGACAGGTTAGAGTCCCAGTTCCAGAGGAAACACAGAGACTCTAGATTTATTTTAGGCTGGGAAACTGTTTGTAGCAGCAATAAACCTCCACGTATGAACTCAGCCCCTTCAAACAACGGGGCCATCCCCTCGGATGGCAAAGGAAAGGGGCCTCCAGGGAGAGTTGTCTTTTCTTCCAATTTATTTTTAAAGTTCATTTCTATTGTTTAGGTTAAAGTCAGTCTCCAGATATGTCTCAGGATGTTGAATGACTCCTGGGGGGACTGGCTCAGTCTGGGAGATCTCCAGGTGCTCAGGGATGTTCAGGAGGTCTCCTCAGGGGTGAATGGGTTCTAAACTATTCTGGAAAAATGGGCAAAAACCTTCTCCACGGACTTTCAAGTGTAAAGTAGCCTTTTAGATGACTTACTTTAATCATACTTTCTCTTTTTGCTTCCTTTTTGCATGTTCCCTGTTTTCCCTCATGCTAAACAGACTTGCGGGTAGAGGGTTTGTTTCGAGTACCGGGGAATAGTGTCCGACAGCAGATTTTAAGGGATGCTCTCAATAATGGAAGTGATATTGACTTGGAATCAGGGGAGTTTCACTCAAATGACGTTGCCACCTTGCTGAAGATGTTTCTAGGAGAGTTACCTGAGCCCTTGCTGACGCATAAACATTTCCATGCGCACCTCAAAATTGCTGGTGAGTATGGGAAGTGAGATGAAGATGTTAACACATTTCTTTCGATTTAGTAAAATCCTTTGGAATTTTCTGTATTTGTAACCCACAGCAATACCCACCCCCCAAAAAAAAAAAGCTAGCAATTCACAGCTAGACCGCCCCCAAAAAAAGAAAAAAGGAAAACAAAACAAAACAAAATAAAAAAGAAAAAAATACTTCAGCTAGTATTGGTTAAAACTTCATGGTGTTTCTGGACTTCTCTGGGTACTCATAAGTATTAGCTAGCTAAGTTTGATTTAATCAAATGTTTTTCTTGCTAAATTAGCTTTTTTTAAAAAAAGATTTTATTTATTTTTAGAGTGAGCGGGAGGGAAGGAGAAAAAGAGGGAGAGAAACATTGATGTCTGAGAGATACATCAATCTGTTGCCTCTTGCATGCTGCCAACTGGGGAGTTGGCCTGTAACCCAGCTAGGTGCCCTGACTAGGAATTGAACCAGTGACCCTTTGGTTTCTAGATCAGCACTCAATCCACTGAGCCATACCTACCAGGGCAAAATTAATTTCTTTGGAGATAAAATCTGAGTTTTATTTATTTTTTTATTCCTCAGGGATCCTAGTATAGTGCTCTGAATATTTAGCTGCTTAATAAATGTATGCTTTCATTGGATCAATTCACATTACCAAGATGGTTATAGGTTTGGTACATTTGCCTTAGTTTGAGGCTTTTGCTATGTATTGTTATGCCTCAATTGAGATCATCTCTACTCTTGGAAGTTTTTTTCCTTTTCCCTAGGATTTTTTAAAAATTGAATTTATTGGGGTGACATTGGTTGATGCAATTACATAGGTTTCAGGTGCACAATTCTATTATACATCGTCTGCATATTATGTTGTGTGTTCACTATCCCAAGGAAGTTTTGTTTTGTATTTTGTTTATTAGTTTATTTTTATTGTATTTTTTCCATTACCATTTATCCTCCTTGAAGTTTGTTTTTTCAAAAATAATGTTATTTGCTTTCTAAATAGTCAATACACGCACATGGTTCAAGTTCAAAGTGTTCAAAAGAATATACAGTGAAAAGACTCTCTCCCACCCTTGTTCCTCAGCACCTGGTTTTTCTTCTCAGAGGCAAACCATTCTATGATTGCTAATGTAGCCTTCCAGCGGTAGTTTATGGACTTACAAATACTTAGATATATTCCTTTTCCCTCTTTTTATGGTTATTATATTTATTTATTTTTTACTTAATGTACCTTGGAGAATGTTCCATTTCTAGCTCCTGGTTTCCTCATCCTCCTGTATGCCTGTGTGGCAGAGAGTTCATTCTTCAATTGCACAGCTGTTATGCTGCTATGGTTTCCCACCCATGAGCATTTTCCTCTTACTTCTGATTTTTTTTCATGAAATGCATCACAGATTTGGGTGTTACCCTCGTGCAGGGGCCGTGTTAATTTTCTCTGTTTCGTTCTAATTTAGTATATGTGCTACCAAAGCAAGCACTTCTTGTTTCTAATTTTAAGGAAAGTAAATATAAGATTTTTTCTTTTCAATAATTTTTATTACTGAAAAGAAAACCAAGTTTGAATTTCTAAAACCTAATATGATTAGATTTTTTTTAGCGCTACCAGTAATAATCCAGATGATATAAATGAGAAAATATTACAAGAATGCTATATAACTTTACAATTATTTTGGAGAGAAATAAAATTGTTGAATCTTTGAAAAAGACGGAAAATATTCATAATTCTTTTTACAAGGGTAACATGAAGAATGCTTTTTCTGTTTGCTTTCCCATTGGGTTAATTTAGGATGGTATTTGAAACCCTCCTCTTCATCACCCCATGATTCACTGTTCTTTGAGGTCATATTGAGGTGTGGCACAGTTGTAGTACTCTACAACTTGCTGATCATTAGAAGGGATTTTTATTTTCAATTTTATATTAACAAGGAACAGTTTTTAGAAATACGATCTGTCTTTCCTAAACCTGGACTTACTATTGCAATTCAACAGCTTAAGCAACACGCTGCGATCATTTTCAGGTCGATATGAATTACACCCAAATAGTTATCTGTGTCCTTTGAAAGTTCGATGATCCAGGGGACTGTTTTTGTTGACAACCTGTGTAGTCTGTTGGGGAGAAACAGTGACTCTGACTCCCTGAGGAGCTGCCTGGATTCCGATTGTCCTGCTGTCAGGGCATGAGTTACTCTCACATTTCCTTTAATGACAAGTATCTGGATGAAGAAAAGTGGAGGGGGTGGAATTTTGAAAGGTAGGTGTGGGCATATTTTTATTTCTCTTGGTTGTACACCTAGGAGTGAAATTGGTGGGTCATATGGTAACTCTGTGTTTAACTTTTTGAGGAACTTTCAAACTATTTTTCCAAAGTAGTTGTACCAATTTACATTCTCCTCAGCAATGTGTAGGAGGATTTAATTTTCTCAGCGTTCTTGTCAAAACTTGTTGTCAGTCTTTTTGATTATGGCCATACTTGTGGGTTATGAAGTAGTATCTCATTATGGTTTTGATTTACATTTCCCTGATAGCTAATGGTACTGAGTATATTTAGTGGCCATTTGTATATCTTCTTTGGAGTCTTTTGTCCATTTTTTGATTGGGTTTTTCTTTTTATAATTAAATCATATTGACGTTATTTTGTTATTATATTATGCTATAATCTGTGTTTATGCCGGATTCTTTTCTTTTTTCTCTTTTTGATTGGAGTTGAGGGGAGGGCAATAGTAGGGACAGTGTTGTCCTTTTCTTGCTTATATTTTATCCCTCCTTTGCAATCATCTCTTTTGTCCTCAAGATTTGACACAGTTTGATGACAAAGGAAACAAGACCAACGTACCAGATAAGGCGAGGCAAATCGAGGCTCTTCAGTTGCTCTTCCTCATTCTCCCTCCACCCAATCGTAACCTGCTGAAGTTACTGCTTGATCTCCTGTACCAGACAGCAAAGAAACAAGATAAGAATAAGATGTCTGCCTATAACCTAGCCCTTATGTTTGCACCCCATGTCCTGTGGCCAAAAAATGTGAGTG
This sequence comes from Anoura caudifer, assembly GCA_004027475.1. Classification (NCBI taxonomy): domain Eukaryota; kingdom Metazoa; phylum Chordata; class Mammalia; order Chiroptera; family Phyllostomidae; genus Anoura; species Anoura caudifer. The sequence goes on from PVKU01003586.1 coordinate 172,623, forward strand.
TTCAGGGGAAGAGCAAAGACTGCGAGACTTTCTTGGGCTGGGCCTTATGCTGTGACTGTTCCTTGGTGAGGCTGTCAAGGGTCCAAGGTCTAGTCTTTCTTTTAACAAGTTTAGGGACTAACTTCATGAGTTCATTTAGGAGTCATCAAACCTGAGGGAGCCAATTCTTGTTAACCTCACTTATAAATCAATCTTTGACAAACCTGAATGACAATTTGTTAGTGGAAACTCTGGAAAATTGTAGCTAGTAAATAAACAAGAACACTCATTTTGACTGGTTAATGTAAATTCCTTCTTAACATGAAATGGGAAATCAAATTGATTCCTGAAGATTTCATGGTATAAATTTAGTACAGAACTGTTTGATCCTGGCTGGGTAGCTTATTTGTTTAGAGTGTTGTCCTGGTACACCAAAGTTGAGGGTTCAATCCTTGGTCAGGGCACATGTAGAAATCAACCAATGAATGCATAAATAAGTGGAATAACAAATTAATGTTTCTCTCTTTCTCTACCTCCTTTCCTTTCTCTCTCTCTCTCTCAAAATAAATAAGTGAGTAAATAAATAAATAAAAAAAATAGAGCTGTTTAATCTTGCAGGATAATGTCACTAAGCTTTTAGATGACACATAGAACAATCCTGCTTTGTCCTAACTATCCTGAATGTGCTTTGTATTATTGACAACATGGTCTTCTCAAAGACTTACATGAAAAATAAATTGTCTGAAATCTTTTGGCTTGGTTCTTGGTCTAGAGGTACACAGGTTCATATTCCTGACCATTCATAATACAGGCTTTACTGCATGATGGAATTGGGAGCCAGGTTACTTGAGTTGGAAGCTACAAACCAGCTGTGATTTGTATTCTTTACCCTTTCTATGCTTAGCCTCCTCCTCTGTAAACTGGGCATAATAATACCTTTCCCACTTACCTGACAATGTGGCTGGAAAGATAATAGAAATAGATGGATATAGTTGACTTATTAAATATTTTGGAGATATAAGAAATGTGCAAAGGAAGGTAAAGAAAGGATTATGTGGTACATTTTACTTAATAAGTAACTAGTGAAAAAATAATACAAAGTGCCCAGCCAGGAAGATCCTCTCCCCAGAGAAAGGTTGGTGGGCGGCAGGGATGAGAATGGGAGGGTGGTTGGATGATGAGAAGAAAGGACACACCAACACCTGTCTATATTAAGGATTTTAGAACCAGCTAACAAACTGGAAAAGGAGTGAGTAATCTGTGCCTGTAAAGAGAAGCATATAAGAGGTCTTACTAAAAGCAAAAATTAAGTAATAAAGATATATGTTGAGGGTGAGGGCTTTGGGAGAGTAGAGATGCTTAAGTGCTTAAAATAGAGGCAGGAGAAACAGGAGAAGGGAATCATTGACCATTTGACTGTACTTTTAGGAAACAGATGACACCTTTGGTATCAATTAGTAGTGACAGTTCTCTTGTCTTTGGAGAAACTCCAGTTTCTCTGAAGAGGCAATGTCCTTGGTGGTTGGTATAGATTCTGTTCTTCCTGACATTTTCCCAGACTAGATCTTTAGCAACTCTGCTTGCATGTCTGATTCTGAAGCAGAATCAGGGAATGAAGATTGGTTCTTTTTTT